>JAKSZP010013506.1:0-91626 GCA_022478985.1 Massospora cicadina
AGCCCAATTCATTCAACTCACCAAATTCGTGGAAGGAACAAATCTCTGATACCTGTTTTAGTTGGGCAAATGCAACCACCTGGTGTCATTTGACCTTTATTGGAGATTTTCCCAGATTGGTTAAAAGGACCCAAATCTCCTAATGACCAGGGATTAAAATTCCTGAGGGCTACCTAAGGTTTGAACCTCGATTTTTGCCAAGGAGCTTTGATTTCTGAATATAACTGCTCTAGGATCTCCAAATTCAGTCTGGTCTCCACGATTTGATGCATTCCCAGTTTAATTATGACATCTTCCTTAGAATGGATTGGGATCCCATGATTCTTGTTTACATATTTTAGGTAATTTCTGGACTTTTTGTCTAACTAATTTGTAACTGATAGGTAGTATTCCATCCTTATAGACTAATTGATGAGATTATTCCATCTACTGAGGGGCGCTTTCCCTTGCGTTGATAAACCAGCGGCAACGTTTGCCCTAGATTTGTCAAAGTGTCTTCTTCAAAGTCACATTTGACCCCATACTTCTGCATGAAGTCAGTGCCAATGAGTATGTCGTAATTCTGGTTGGCTAAAACAATCGCTGGAACCAATACAACCAAGGATCCAAAACGTAGTGGTAGATCGCTATAAGCCTCACAGGAAGTTGTAGAGTCAGGGCCTGCCATCCCATACTGCTTCCAGTACTCCAAATCCAGTTTAGCCTTTAATCTCTTTACTAATTTGGTCAATACTATATTGATTGGCGCTCCACTGTGGATTATTTCTCTGACAGGAATTCAGTTCACCAAAATATCAATATACGTGCACTTGGAAAAATAAGATAAGCTATTGTTTACTGCATTTATAACAGATTCGTTGGATGAATCCAGGGTATGAATTAACTGAGCTGATATAGGGGAACGTTTCTTGAATTTTACCAATTGGAACTGATACATTAACTCCGTCTAACTTGGTATTCAATAAGTCCATCTCATCTTTGGTGTTTTGGACCTTCTCCACTATCTGTTGGGATATGGGCGAGCTACCTCCTGTATAATTTTGGGGGCAATCCCCATCAATTTCGATCTCATTATTGTTTTTACATCTTGGTACACAATCTGATGAAGGGGATCTAATTCAGGCTCATCTGCAAATAGATACAACTTGTCAAAACCATCTAATTTATCCAGGGGAACTTGGTTACCTGCAGTTCTAGATTGTTCCGCGTCTAGACTGCATGGTCTTTTCCCTGCCCATTGGAAGTTTCCTGTTTATCCTTGGGCTGTACCAAGTTGACCTGATCCTTCAGTTTACATTGCCCACAATCTTTGGCAAAATGGCCAGGTTGCCCACACTTATTGCAAGTCAACCGGGGATTATTGGGCAGTCTAGTTCCTTCATAAGATTTATCTTGATTCCCACGGCTATTAAATTCTCTAGGTTTGTCAGGGAATCATCCCAAATTCTTGATATTGCTCAACTGGACATTCAGCTTGTATGTCAGATTTGGTGCATCAAACGTTACTGATAGACCTTTAAGTGCTCTACAATTTGAGCAATGGTGTATTTACTGGTCAAAGTGGATGTGTTCATTCAGTGCAATTCTCGATGAGGGCACAACATGTTCTGCATTGCAATTCTCCCATCAAAATTGGACATCTGTTGGCCCAATTGAGGATATGTGCTTCCTCATAAAATGATTGGTGAACACACCCGCTGTTTCATCCTTCTTAAATTGAATGCCCATGAATCCTTGTTTCCGAGCTGACATCTTATTTGGACTACTGAATTTGGTCAGGATCGCCTCCTTTGCCTCCTTAGCCTCCTTATAGCTCCAGTTCTCCCCACGAAGGTAAGACAAAACTAGGTTTTGGCAAGAAGTATTGAGATAATTCACAACAGTAACAGCTTTTTATTGGTCACTATAACCGTACATTGTCATTTCAAATAACCAGAAGAAGGCAGGCGCATTACACCAATGGAAAGTGGGCAACTTTGGAGATCATTTGAAATCTCTAACAATTACTGGCCCAACACTACCAGTTAGGATTTGAGCAGATGCTGGAGTTGCTTCAGGTGTTACTTCAGGAAGTGTTGCAATGGTTGGGGGCATTTCCTGAACAGATTGGATGGTGCTGTCAGCAATACTCTCTACTTCAATGGATGCTGATTTCTCCTCAAATAAATTTGCCTCATGGTACTCATCACGTGAACAAGTACACTTAGAGTCTTTAAGGTCATTCAATTGTCTAAGGATTTTATCTTCCCAAGCCAAGCGTTTTTGGTCACTTTTCCTGAAGTTGACGATTTTTAAAATTTCCTATTGTAAAGTAGCTTTCATGGTTTCAACTTCTTTCTGCAGCTTGCCCTCTCAGGTTTGGACATGGAATAAATACTCATATAAATCACGGTTCTCTTTTTCATATATGGACATTTCATTGTCTAATTTGATGACTTTAAGCTTCAACGAATCTAATTTGGATTGAGTTGCTGATTCTAATGCGTTCTTATTGACAATTTCTATTTCCGTGCAAAGTTTATCAATTTTTGGCTCTCATCTCTTTTTTGAATCATTCAAATCTTCTTTCCATATCATCAATGAAACTCTTAGTTTCCCATCTTCCCTCAAAAAAATTGAGCATGACCGTGTGGGTTTCAGTGTTGGCAGCAACCATTGGCCCAGTTGCCTCCTGAGCTCAGATTAAAACAGTAATGTTTGATTCAGCCAATTGACAGTGCTTGTCCACACTATGCTTCCATTGGTGATTGACCCAATCTGGATGATATTCTATTTGACTATCCCCAAAGTTTGGTAATCAACTCAGCCACCATATTCTTAATTTGAATCTTTGATTGCTGAACATTGTGATGTGGAGTCCAAGCCAGCGCGAATTTGTTGAAAGCTGATGTCTAGTTGTCACATTAATGCCTGCTGTTGTACACTATTGTGTTGAGTGTATTCAACTATATTGGCAATCACCGCCTGTTGTCAGACCTGGATAGCTCTCATATTTCAGGTAGTGGGCTGTACATACTTCATAACATAGTCCCCAATGTTACCAATGCTTCTCAAGTATCCCGCTAAGGTTAAAGTGTTCATATTAAGAAAGTTATGAAGTGTCATCTTTGCTCTTCCTGATTGGTAGTGTAATGGAATAATCCAAAGCTTTGGTCCAAAGTATCAGTCAGCAAAATTTGGGTCCTCTCATTAGGATATTGATGATACTGGGTATATTTTCTAGAATTGCTCCAAAGGTGGTTTGTAAATCATTACAGCGTTCTCATTCACTTCAATCATTGATAGATAAATTTATTGGGGATCCACCAGCATTCCAGCCTCTAATTAAATATTTCCCCGATGGTCTGCTGATGATACTGCTTCCTTATTTCTTTGATGCTCTATATTAGTTAGATAATTTGGCATTATTATTTTCTTGTAAACTTGACTCAACCCCTGTAGTAAGCACCACGTTTAAAAACCGCGGGTTTTTCACTGGTGCACAAATTTGCTTAAATACTGACTCTGGGAATAAATACAAATTTTGTTAATTGGATGAAGACAATTAGCCTAGTTGAGTTCAGAAAAATGGGTAGCTTTGGCCCAACTCTGTTAATATAAAGGTTCAAGTGGCTTCAGCCTCACTCTGGCAATATATAAGGATTTAAGTGACTTTGGCCTCACTCTGGAAAGATATGATAAGTTAAGTGACTTTGGCCTCACTTTGGCGTTGACACTTAGATAGGAAGTACTTCTTCACAACTTTGCCTTGAATTAGACAGTCAATAATAGAAAATAAAGTATTCATAATTCTAAGGTGTTTATTATTTAATAAAATGAGGGAATAATTATAGGGTAAAATGGTGAAGGACATGTGTTGGGGGTATTCAAGGTAACTACAATATTCTCAGCATGCCTAGCCAACGAAAAGGGATATCCATGATGGTCTCAGCACCCTAGCTGACAGAAAAGAGATATTCATGATGGTCTTGGCACACCTAGCTGACAAAAAGAGATACCCATAATGGTCTCAGCACACCTAGCTGAAGAAAAGAGATACTCATGATGGTCCTGGCACAACTAGCTGACAAAAAGAGATACTGGTTCATTTTTGGGAAAGATTCCAACTGATTTCCATGAGGAATAGTGTATTAAATCACCATTTGCATCAGCCCACATGTTGGCTACTGAGCCTGACAATTTCCCATGAGTAATTGCTCATTTAGAGCTAATTTACTCGTATCCACGTTGTTAGCAACAATCCTGATGAATTAGGAATTATAAATTCTCATCAGATTTGATCCTCTGTGAATTACAATTACCCATTTAATTGGTGATTATCACTAAAGAGATGACATAATTGATCATTGTCTCAAATCTTAATCACTAAGCTAAATTAAATTAAATAAATGAATCAATTATTTTAAATTAATTGAAGCTTATACAATTTGCAAGCTGGATAATGAGGTCATATAAATTCTATACATCCCTCTAACAAGAATATCAATCAAAATGTGCTTTGATAGCCTAAGTGGGAATATCTGAGCCCACTCGCATGCCATAAGGTTATGTAACGCCTGCCCACCTTAAAACATCTATGGATGGCATTCTAAGTGTTTTCGAAGACTACCTGTGTCCTCGTCTATAAAGATGATATCAATATTTTCTCAAAGACCTTCAACGCCTATGTTGACCACTTATGTGAATTTTTTTAATTGGCGTAGAAAGGCTACCTTAAAATTTAATTCTTTCTTTTAATTTTATACGCAGAAGAATTTAATGTTCCAAGGCCATCATATTGCTCAAGTGGAATATAACTACCTCTAGGTAAAGTTCTTTTCATCATAAATATCCTTCTGATAAAAGCCTATGTGATATTCAGTAATTATTAGTGATTGTAGTATATTACCAGCATTATATCTCACCTTCTTAATAGAATTCTCAATCCCTGGTGTATTCTTTACAAAAAAATATGCCATTCCATGGGAATATAGAAAAGCAACAATATTTTGACATCCAGCAGAAAGCTATATCAATCTCACCGGCTTTAGTGAACCGCCAACTTGATAAGCCTTTTCTTTTATTCACTGATGCTAGTGAAGTGGCTATTGATGTTATATTAGCCCAACATGATGCTCAACAAGTTGATTAAACCAGATACTTAAAAAGTAAGATCTTAATAAAAGTGAAAAGGAATTATAGTGTGACTGAAAAGGGTGGTCTAGCTGTTATTCTAGCTATTAAGCACTTCTGCCCTTTTCTTTATAGATACACTTTACAATCATTATTTAACCTTCCTCATTACTTTGTCATTAGCATATTAAGAAGATCAATGGAAGGCACGCAAGATGGGTTTTATTCCTTAAATACTACGATTTGATTATTGTTCATTAGCCTGACAGTATCCATCAAAAGGTTGATGGACTATCTTCTGTACCTACCCTAATCCTACTACTGAATAAGATCGCGTATATAACCTTTTACTCCTGCCCTAATTTATAATCTTTAGAGTCCCCTGAGTTTTAAACATACCTAAAACGCAAAGGTGAAAATACTCAGATATCAAAAGGTTTGGTATACAAACAAATGAGAAAGTTTGACTGCTAAATATCCATCTTTCTTAAAGAGCCATTGTGATCTTTGAAGGCATTTATCTGTAGGGAATAGCGCATTAAAAACTTACTAAATTTTACTGATTATTATTTGGAAGATATTATATAATCAATTCATGATGTTCTGAAGATTTTTCTGACACTTAGGAATCAAGAAAAACAAATTTAAGGTTCTATCAGGTAGTCGCCTCACCTGAGCCTTTCCATAAAATGTGTATTGGTGTTGTAGAGAACTTGCTTATTTGTTTTATGGACATCGCTATGTTATTCCAGCCATAGACCATTCATGTAAGTGAGTGAAGGCTAGCTCTGTGCCCAATACCACTTCTAAGGCCACTGAGCTATTCTGTTATAAGCACATTTTTACAAAGCATGGAAACCTAAAGGGTGTTATTATTTGACAATGAGTTAAAATTTCATTTTAAGTAAAACAGAAATAACTAGCTTATCTTAAAACAAAATATTTTTCTTGTACTTGCAAACCATCTACTAAAAGTGCTTTGGAGACTATTGGACCTAGTATCCATCTTACTGAAGCTTCTTCTATTGACCCTATTGATGATATTTTTATCTCCCTAGTGCCTAACTGGCATACTAGATGAGCTATCACTAATTTTTATAAAGATGTCCCTTTCAATGCGTTGTATGGAAGAGAACAAGTATAACCAACAGATGTACATCCACTAACATAGGCATCTACCTCAACACAGATATATTAACCATAAGTTCTTAAATTTATAAGGTAAACTGATTAAAAGATTTGGCTATATAATCTATAACAACTATTAGCGAATAAAATCATACATCTAAATTCATGCCATATTACCTTACTTGCTGTTGTAAATATAGCCACGAAATTACCAGAAGGTTTTTTTGCCCTTAGGAAAACCTATCTTGCTATCAACATAAAAAAGTTTAATACCCAGAATTGAGTCACGGAAATGAAGTTAAAACCCCATTTTATATAATGTAATGACAAATATAATTTTTAATTTGGTCAGGATGATGTCAACTTGAGAAATTTAGAAAGGAATCATTGTATATCCAACAACAACAACTACTCTTTCTTCTACCTTTTTGCCTTTATGGGTGCAAAGTAATTTGCACGTACCTGAATATGAAGTATTCCCACTGATGAAGATGATGAATAAGAATTATAAAGTCTCATCCAATATAAGGTGCCATAATAGAATTGTCAAAAAATTTAACAAATTATGAGAATGACCAATTTCTAATGTTGTTTGAGACCTAAATTATAATGCATCCAGAATGGAGCCACCGCTTAAATTAAAACCAAAAAAAGATGGGTATCAAGTCATTAATCAAAAGGTTGTATTTTCATCCCTGACGCATAAGCGGTAATACAAAATATACTAAACATCCTGGTTCAACGAGTACACAGTGGGACAGAGCTCACATATACAAGAACTTAGCAAAATGGTTGTCAGAATGAAATGGAAGTTAATAAACGCTTGACTACAAGTTCTTGAGGAGTTTAAAATACCACCATTACATCATTTCCTTATTTTATATTCAATATCGTCTATTTTACTAAAGCTAAATATAATCCATTTTTATTGTAATAAGAGAACCTTTTATTACAGAATCTCAGGTTTATCTTTGTTTTAATTATATTTGTTTTTAGCGTTTAGATCTACAGTAACCATTATAGGACATAATCAAGAAAGTGATAAAGTAGCAGATTGGTTTTTTCTCAAGAGGAAAACTCAGTTGCTAATAATCCAAGGGGGATGTTGGACGAGGATTCAGTTATGTCATATCAAAAGATATAGTACTGAGTTTATGTCAAGAAGGCAAGAGAGTGTCCAAGAAGATATCTATACCCGAGCAAACAACAACTACATCCAGAAACAATTACTATAGCGGGCAACAGGAAAAGAGTCATTTACTCAGGATTTAGAAACTCTCAATCTCTTTAAAATCTCTACTGATGTTAGTTGTTATACTTCACACCCCCTAATCATCATATTGGCTACTTCAGTTAAGTCGAGAAAAAGCCAAAGAATTTACTCTGGTTCTCACTGCAGTATTGACACCATTATACCAAGTGATCATAGAGTGTAATGTGCCTCAAATAAGAGACATTAGATATATGGAGGCTTACCAGGGTGAGGACTCCTCATGAACTCTAGCAAGAGAGGAGGATACAATTCAGACATTATTTATAAAATTGAAATTAGAAGTAAAAGTTTTACAAACACTCCTTGAACGGTCAAGGAAAATTGCTTGACGAGCGCACATTGCTTCTAGAAAATAGTGGTTGGAGCTTCAACTGTGAGACAGAGTAACCCACCATGAAAGATATTGAAGACCAATTAATAAATCTCTAGTGAAAAAGGAATAAATGTTTAAATCTTGAAAAAAAACTATTAAAATATGGCTCACCATTCCCTCATCTATACATTTTTACTGGATTTTTTATGATTTGAAAACAGATAAAAATGTGACTGAAACATGAATTAAACATTCCATAACAGTTACCCATCTGAAGACACTGTTGTGGCCACTCAAATGGCTGCTCCACCAACGCACATCTTGTTAAGTTAAGTTGTAGAAAACCATTTTTATTCTTATTTTTGATCATGTAAACTCTTGGCAAAGGAACCATTTCAGGTTTCTTAAAGATGTTTAAGAACATTATGGATGGCGCGAGTGGTCACCATAAAGCTCACCACCTCCAAGGATTCATGAGTCACAAAGCTCATGACACTGTCAGTGTGAGTCTAAGCCCAGGACTTACTTAGAATGAGAACTAAAATATTATCTTGTCTGAATTTGGATATATTTAAGGCGTCCAAACCTGGAGAAGTAATTTCTACTAATGAAAAAGGAAAAAAGAATCAGTCATTAATTTTGCCACTCAGTTTATCTTAAGGCATAGCATTTTTGGACACTGGCGTGATGCACCTTACTATTGTGAAGTTGGTGATACTGAATTAGTTAGAGATGCAACCTTCTTTGTAGATGTATATGACCCTAGCTATTATGGCTGTGATGTACTAAAGGCCCTTAAAGAAGCGATACTCTATGTGCAAAGGATCTAGAAAACTGAAACCAAAGCCACCAAAGAGCCACCTCAGAGGAAAATTAAAATATGTCTATAACATTAAGGATATGATTGACATGCCAAATATAAGAGTCTAAATCCTGTAGAACATCAACTCAAATGGAACCTACGTGGAACAAGGGCCAAAACTATGAACTTTTGCCTATTATTGTCCAATAAACACTACTATGAAAACGGATACATAGGTAAAAAAGTACTACTGATGCCTGACTGGGTGTTTTTCGTACAGAAGGTGAAGATGATTACAAAAATAAGGATGTAGTCAGCACAGGTTGCTAATTGCTAGGTGCTACTTGTGCTATGGCTGTAACTGCTTTACTATGATTGCTTACAATTTATAACTTGATTGGACAACACTTACCTGGAGAAAGTCACTTATCTCACGAGGATAATCAACACAGTTGAATAGAACAAATCGTGATGAATACATAAAATAACATTGGTCTAACTACCAAGGATTCTAACAACTTGGCCACTCCAAAGTCGGAAAGCTCTAAAGAATTTTAAACAAAAATTTAGAGAGATTTTAACAACTAGAAACTTATTTGGGAAGATTTTTAAATAAATCAAAGTTTTAAAGAGCTCACGTCTTAGTCGTTCTTGACACATGAGCTCTTGTAAACATAATCTCCTCCAAGTTGATTACAAAGCTGAAGTTTAATCCAAACACTGACTATGACGTTAAGTACAGAACAGTTGGCCCTAGAATAACGCGCATCTTGGGATCTTAATACTCATTACCACTTCATTATGAGAGAAAAGTTTTTCCAGCTCCAGAAGTGGTTCTGGACAATGGTCACTATGAATCCTTAATTTGTACCCAGTTTCTGCTTGGGTTTGGCGCAAAGATTAATTTTAATTACAGCAATGTGAGTATACTCAGATTCCTACTGTCTCATGTATAAAAAAGGAAAAGAAGCTAAGCTGTGCAAACAGAGAACATGTTAGGTAGAATGAACCATTTGATCCATCCAAACCATTGCACGCTTAAGGTTAAGGGTGTTAAACAACTACCTGTCACAGTCAGTGCTTAAGAAGGACAAGATAAGTACAAATGATACTATAGAAATAGGACCGTGTAAAAAGATGACACATTCAGTCAGTGTAAAGATAACAGCAAACACAATACATGATTTACAGCCACAATGGGATCAGAGATCAAGAACTGAGGGAATTACCTTAGTTTTAATTCAGTTTTCATGAGAGTTGCCTTTCATGTTGAGAAATATTAACAACAAGCCTATCAATTAGAGAAAAAACAAGTTAACGTCCAATCAAGGCTATCAAGTTGCAACGTTATTAAGTCAGTCCATGCGGTTAGATAATTCCATGAATAAGGACTTGGCGTATTAATGGAGAAGGAGCAAAAAATGCAAGAAGCTTTTGGATGAGTAAAGGTTATCTTCAGAACTAGACGAGATGAATATAGATTTGTAAATGGTTTATAAAAGGGATACCAGATCAGCTATCCCCATCAAGTCAAAGATATATATCTGATAGTAAGCTTTAGATATATTTTTGCAAAGGGTGGGAAGCAACTTATCAAACCTAGAAGATCAGATCATAAAAGAGCCCTTGGGCTTCACCGCTGTTTGAATGCTCAAGAAAGATGGAACACATCGCGTGGTTATGTACTACAGCCAATAGAAAAAGTTGCAGAAAAGGGTTTTACTGCTCACTAAAATTGACGACATCCTAAAGCAATTTGGAGAGATGAAGTATTTTCGTTTCATGAACCTGTGTAGTGCTACAGGCATATGAAAATGTCACTTTAAGACCAAGAGAAGTGCACCATGATCTGCAGTCAGGTTCAGTTAAATCATTGAGGATGCTGCAAGGGCTCTGCAACGCCCCTGAAACTTTACAAAAAGCAATGGACAAATATTTGTGGATCTCACGTTATAAAGAGTGTATTTACATGGCTGACACTGCTGTGGTCAGTTTCACTTTCCAAGAACATCTACAGCATTTTTGCAGATTATTACCCAACTCCAAATGTCAAATTAAAGTCAAAATGCAGCAAGTTCATCTTTATGAAGAAGCAGTTAGAGTTTTTAAGTCACGAGATCAGAACCCAGGGAATTAAGTTACAGGAAGGAAAGAATCACATGATAGTGGTATGAACTAACCTAGATATGTATAACGCCCAAGTCTTTATCATAATATTGGGAAACATTTGTCATTTTAATCCACATTCTCAGATTTCCCCCTATTAAAGAACCAGTTGGAAAAGAAAACCAAGTTTGGTGGGGCCTTAAACAAGAGCAGGTCTTCAAAAAAGCGAAAGCAAGATTGGTATAAGAATCAATTTTAACATACCTGGACTTTAATCTGAAATTCCAACTATATATGGACACCTGCAATATTGGCTTGGAGCTATACTCGCCTAATTGATAAAAAAGGATAGACCATCCCATAGAATCCAATTCATGGTCTTCTCACAAGCAGATATGAATTACACAGTGACCAAAAATGAGTGCCTTCTGTTATCAGAGCAGTAAGACACTTTAGTCCTGCTGGCGTTAATAATGGAGAATAATCTGAACTTGTCAAAGATTAAATTGATGAGCAGTTCAAATGCCCCTCTGTCTTCGAGCATTCCTAACATGAGCCTACTGCTGCATAATACATTGGTATTCCCAAATGAGCAAGATCTGATTGAAAGAAACCAAGGATCATCACAAGGTATGAGTTTGACTGGGCCAACAATTCACACTCTAAGCAAATACATCTCAAATCCCAGAGTCACAATTCCAAAGCATTATAACATTGGGATCACGACATTTCAGACAATGGAATAGGTAATGACCGCTGGTTGAACCTCCTACTGGATGAGAAGCAAAAATCTTGATAAAGGAGGATTCAGACGCTCTCTACACCAAAAGGCTTATTTGCATATTATAAATATTAAAGAGTTTAACCCAATCAAAGTTAATTCCAAATTCTTTTCTATATTTTGTTTTTAGCGTATATCTTTACTTTTCTTTGCATATTCACAATTATAGCGTTAGCTGTCATGAACAAGTATAGTTGCCAACCAATGGATCCTTCTATTGCAAGAGAGCTTTGCCATATTACAAAGAAATTATGTCACTAAGAGGCAGCTTGAAGGAAGCAAGAATCTTTGAACAGAACATTATTGAGAAAGCAAAAATTAACTGCTTAGCTCTACTATAACGGTAGAGTAGATTTTATTGGTGCTCACTACAAGGGGCCATGAGTTCTTATCAGTGAAAGTTAATTATAAAAGGAAAACACTTCTAGCAATGAATCTCCCTCCTCTATGGAGTGAAAACTATTAACAAATGAATGCTTACATCCTAATAAAAAATACCACCTGTAAAACTTGAGAGTTAGGAGTCCCATCTATATTTGAGTTCATCTTGCCCAATCCATATTAAAACTCATATTGCATACAGGACAACAACATAAGCAGCACCATCCAGAAGCTCTTGGATATAATCTTTTGAACTGAAGGCCCGATCTGGACACTTATAAGCTGTGACAGTTCTTTACTATATGTTGAGGCTAAAAATTCTATTACCCTGGTCACTATGGTGCTAGGCAACAGTGTGGAACCCTGCCTTTGCCTGTTCTTGCATCCTTCACTTCATCACCTCCTCCAATTAATTTGACTGAATTATCAGGAGATGCTACGTCGAGTGATGTTAATTCAAATCCTTAGCTCCAACCTTGCTGGCTTAGATTTTAAGCTGCTTCTAAATTTGTAAGAGAAACCTGTCAGGAAATTAAGGGCAATCAATGTCTCATTAACAAAACTAATACAAATCAACCTTTTAAATTATGGAATTCTGGAAGACATGGATTCACATAAAGACCAATTAAAAATTGTAGTGATTAAAGTATGTGAATATGTAAATCAAACATTGGCTAAATCTCCCATTTGGATCCAAGCTCTAGAGTCAACTCTAGTGAAGCGCATAAATCATGTAGATGATTTAGTCAAAGTACTTTAAAAACAAAGTCAGAACATTCCCTGGTCACAGGAAACAAGGGCCTGAGGTTGCGCGGGACTGAAGTGCTCCAATGGCTGATAGGTACCACCGAAAATAATATTACTGACAGGCCCTAAGGTTCTGAAGGGCCTATAGGAAACCACGACTCTAATTAAGCAGAAGGGCTACGAGGCCTTAAAGGGTCACCTGGCCCCCTAGGTCTACCACCCCGCTTGTTGAAGTTCTGATGACACATGTAGGGTGAGATACAAGTGAATATTAAAAGCCTTGCTTAGAAATGGAGTAAATTCCCCCAAGGATGCGGAGTTCACCCCAATGGTCACTCAACCACCCCAAAATTGCCTCAGAGGCATTAGAAGAGGAGAAGGTAAACATGCGTGCATTCACACATAACTTACTGATAAACGTCTTAAACTATATACCAACTTGTAGAGTGCTTAAGAACTTAGTCAGAAATTGTAAAGCTGAGATTATCATCTCTAATAATCCAGTTGGAACAGAAGGCCAGTACAGCCACTCTCATCCAATGCTGGAATGAGCTGCATGATGATGTAAGGAACTGATAAACCAACTGGACTAAAGATCCCAATGAGTATCTGGAGACAATGTCCTCTAAGATAAGCCATAGTGGCAAGCCAGTTTAATAAGTGGTTCATTACTGGTCCGGAGAGTATAAAGTTGTTCTTAAAAGTTTATGAAAGTGCAATGAAGGAACTACTAATAGGCAGAAAGTGAAGTATATCCATTCTTGCCTCTGCTGTGAAGCCAGAGATATTATGACCCATAACCTGAATGACTGTAAAGCCTGGGCGCAAGTCAGGACTTCCTTAATCCAGGATATGATAATGGTCAGACCCTCTTAAACCAGAAGCAGGTCTTCAAGACAAATTAACTCAACAAAAGGGAAAGTCCCACTGATTTCTCTAGACGATTGTATGACAATACTTAGCCATTGGTTATTACTAAGCATATTTCTCTAGAAAAACGCCATTACTCATCATCTATTCCCTAGATTCTTCAAATGACGATATACTTCATATGATAGGGCTCAGGAAACTTTTACATGTACCTGAGAATTAAAGAAACTCTGAAAGAAATCCCGGAAGCTATGTTGATAAAATCTTAATACTCAGAAGATTCTTACAAGATCTCGCATACATAACATCAAAGCAGAGACAATAACATACTTATCTGCTCCTACTGCAAAGGTCATTGGTACACCATGGACTAATACTACAAGTGATTCGCAGAGGATGAAAAATTAAATGTCAGCATAAGGGAGGTCATCATGAAAAAGAGGCTCATTGTGTTGACAATTTCAATAGTTTTCCTCTAGCTAAATATTTTATTATTGAAAAATTGCACCCTATTACACCGGGGTGAACAAGCTAGCTATTTCTGACAATAATCATTTTAAGACCACTTATTCTTTTTCTTACAGGTCACCAATATTCTTCCCATTGCATCTACACTTTAACACCTTGATCACATGGGTTGCCGTTAGAGTTCCTGAAAATCTCTGATAATATAATAATTGATAGTTGGTACCTGATGAACATCTTTTCATTGAGGTTTATGAAAAATAAGGTTGCACTCAATTTGCCAAACTAAATGGAGTATGGAACTGCAGGCTACCAATGTATGAGGTCTTTTAAATTATATGCACTTTTAATCAGTTTTAGTAAAAAAATTTAGAAATCTTAGTGGTAAACCTTCAATCTTAGCTACAAATTACTGTCAGGGACTCAATTTCTTTTAAGTACTATTCTATCACATATTATGCTAAAGGATTCTTTTTCTTAAGTGAAACGCCTATACTCTTAGTATTTGAGACTAACAAGGATTGAAGGGAAGGGTAAGGGCTTTCACCTGCTTACTGGAGATAGATTACAAGATTGATCAAAATTATCGTGTCCAGGGTTCCCATGTGCAAATGTCGCCCCATGTGGTTGATGGAGTAGAAGGAATGCCCTTATACTCTTTTGGAGTCGAAATAAATCCTGCAAAACTAAACTATTGATTTTAACCCTGGAGCATGTGATCATCACCCTGAAAGCCTATAAGAGATATGAGGTGTCTATGACCTATCAGTGAAGAAGATCATAACTTGTCCAGAAGTTCTTGATCCTGCATAGGCCGAATAATCTTGGTATTACTAGCTTTTTGACAATCTACGACATGTATTATGGGACACAGAACCCCAATATCATATGTACAGTTACTTCCCTTTGTCAAGTTTTGTCCAAAGGTTTATGAGCCTCTGAGACTTTGAATTAGAGGAAACTCCCTTTGTGGCATTGGTTGTGACTTTGGTTGTGAAAGATTAACTCCAGAACAAAGAAGTAGAATTGATAAATTAGTAGAAAATTAATAGAATTTGTTTGACACTTCCACTTACAACTACGTTAAAATGTAAGGGGACTTAAACAATGCTTAAATGGCAGATGATTCCCCATTGACCTTAGATAATAAGAAGAAATAGTAGAGGAAGCTTAAGATTTTATGGAGATAAAGGTATTACTAGTGTCAGGACTACTGGTATCATCACAAAGCTCATGAGAAAAGTCCCTCTTACTTTTCTAAAAAACCAGTCACCAGTTGCCATGGAATAGTACAACATTGATTAGAAAACAAACAAAACAACTATCTACTTCCTCAATGGGTGACTCTTTATGACTCCTAGCAGGAGCCCAGTATTTCAAGAGAATGGATCAATCCAGTGGATATTAACAGATTGACCTAGCCCCCAAGGATTGAGTTAAGTGCGCGCCAATTGTAAACTAAGGACTGTTTGAGCTGAAGAGATGCTACAAGGGCTATGCAATGCCCTGACCATCTTTCAAGGAGATATGGACGAAATTTTAGGCTACCTGGATATATTTATGTGCTAGTTTACTGTTGAGATGTGAGGGGTGAAACCCAACCATCCCTTATGTTGCATTAGGGTCCCGAAGTGCCCAGTGGGTTAGTCACCCCATAGGGCATAAAAACCTCGAATAAGAACTGATAGTAAGAGAAACAAAAGTTTATTTTGGATAAAAACTTGTTCTATGTAAGATTATAGGTTAAATTTGAGAAGGAGGAAGGATCCAGGATAAGCAAAAGGTGAATAAATTAGAAGTTATAGAGGGAAATTAAATGCCTCACTTATAGAAAGCATTTGGCATTGATTGACAATGGAGAAAAACACATAAAAAATTAAAACTCTTAATCTATGCTTGACATAAATTGCTTATGGATCATAAAAATCAAATGCTTCGAATCAATCTCCTAAAGACTTAGGAACGGATAATTTATCAAATTACTCAACCTGAGCAAACAAGGAGCACAAATCAACATTCATGAATAACTTAATATTAATGAGTCACGAATCCCATATTAGAGGCTTCACCAAGAGTAGGGGGAATTCAGACAAAACCCCCTCCAAGCCTTAACTAGGGGTCAAGGGCCAAATTATATGCTTCTAAGAAGGAAGAAGTGGGGTAATCAGAATCCCTTAGGCATAGTCGGCACAGATAGGAACAGAGGAAGAAATAAAGATTCTGATGCTCATGATTTGTTAAAAACAAAGATAATTGTAAGCATAGAAGGTGGTTTATGAGGCAAAGGCGCGGATACAATTTTGAGATTCTGATCAAAATTATCTTCAGCTTGCCGCTGGTAAAACATAGGTTCGTATGGCGATCTAAATGCCTTCCCATTGTAAATCCTTGACATTGCTTGCAGGCAGTATTTTTCAGTTTATCCTCAGCATTTAGTCCCCAATAAACCTAATATAAACTCAACTCAGATGAATAGGGAGCACAATTTGATAAATTATTCTTATAAATCTTCAATCTATCCTCAGCATTAACACTGGTTGATAATAATGTGATGAGGTATTAGGATTGGCCTTGATAAATGTAAGATCGACTTTAACATCAAAATAGCTCAACCCAATTAATGGGGAGCACAACTCAGAAGATAACAAAACTAAGTGATTAAGTCAGAAGCTATTCCCGACTATTCTATTATCTGTTTCTTATAGATGAAAATCAGGGATTCTTAAATTAAGTCAATTTATTAGGGTTAGTAAATAAAATAAAATATGAAATTAGGTAAAATGGTTAAAGAATCACTAGTTAAGCAGGTTGAACCAGCTGAAAAAAATACTTCTTTTGGCACCAACAGGATCGTATCAGCTGGTAAAAACTCTCCAACTGATTCTATGTGAGATATTTCTAAGGTGCGCTCAGATTTTTATGGCGTCATACGCAGTCAGCGCCTGATCTGAGAGTTTACTCCTGAACTCATCCTGGGCTTGACCACTTGGCAGCTTATGTAGAGGCCCAGGGTATTTGACTTCTCTCAGTCTTTCTGGGTTTTTAAATGAGGAGCTTGGGAGACTTGGTAGGGAGCGCCACTTTTTCTAGGACGCTGGTTTAAATCCAACTGTCACTTATGTCACATCTTGGACCTTTAAGTGCCCAGTGGGCTGGTTACCCCGTAGGGCATAAAAACCCACATCTTAGGAACTAATACTTAAAGTGATAGTTATTTATAAGCCTACCCTATTTAATGTGATAGGCTAAAAAAAGAGGTAAGAAAGGATTCAGGATAAGTGAGAGGTAAATAGATTATTAAACGACAGATAGCAATCATATGTTTGCTTGAAGAAATTTTCAGCATCAATTGCCAGTAGGGTAATATACATAAGAGTTTATTAAACCATAGATCTTTTTTTGGCATAAAATTCCAGTAGATTGGAATAATCAAATGCTATCAGGATCAATATCCTATAGTCTTAGGAATATATAATTCATTGAAATAGCACAAATTAAATGAACAAGGAGCACAAATCAGCATTCAGTGTTGATTTAATAGTAATGAGTTTTGACCCCAGATTAGAGGCTTCGACCATAGTAAGGCGCAACCTGAAATTTACCTTGACGACATCATGAGATTCACAAAAGTCTTTAATGAACATCTAGAGAATCTCTGTATTGTTTCTATATGACTAATACAGGCTACCCTTAAGCTCTAGCCTTCTAAATATTCCTTTGTTAGACCCAATATGGAGTTCCTTGGGCATAAAGTTACCTGGTAGTGGATCAACTCTTTTAAGTCATGAATGTTATAATTGAAACGATAAATCTCCACAAAGCCTTTAAGACTTATAAGTGATTTTTAAGATGGTGGAGTACTAAAGACAGTACATACCATGGTTTGCTGAACTTGAAAAACTATTGGTATACTTTCTAAAAGTAGCTCCATTTTGAGTAATATCCTGAGCAGATACAGGCGTTAACCTTCTTAGAACTGCCTAAATCACCCAAGATGTCCTTATACGCTCAAAGTCCAATCAACCCTTTTAGCTAATTAAATTTCTGCAATGTGGATTTGGGGGCCATTCTATCCAAGCTAGACAATCAGCAAGTATACTGATCCTTAGCCTATTTCAGTACAGCCTTTCCAAGGGCAAGAGAACCTATAGCAGTACTAAACAAAAATGCTTAGACGTGCTCCTCACAATTAAGTATCTATGACAATATCTATATGGCACTCACTTCACAATCATCAACAGTTATGCTTTACTCAGATGGCTCCAATTGATGAAAGATCCAGATGGGAGACTGGAAGATGGGCGTTACGACTACAGAGTTACAAATTTAGTATATTACAATGCACCAGTACTACTCATCAAGATGCAGATGGGATTATTGAATATGCTAACCTTAACTATGTTGTTACCTGAGAAAGAAAATACAATTTACTTTGATTAACCAGCTGGAAATGTGTAATTGGAGACTAAAATGGTCAAAAAGAAGATGAAGTCTTTTATAAAGGACACCCAAATCAAGTATTTGATGCTTTATAGTTCTATTGATGTTAGATGGTTGCCATAAATGTGACATTCCTCTTAAATAAAGATATATGAAGGGCAACTCCAGCGTCATATGAGGCAGATGAAAATAATATGAATGGTTGAAAAAACCAATTATTAAGATAAATGCTTGAAACCATCCATGTCATATAAGAGCCTATTTAACCTGCAGGACACAGGATTATCCAATCCCTTCTACCATCGTAAAGTTTTTCCTCCCTGATATCCATTTAGTGTGATCAAAAAGATATAGAAGGATTTTTATCTACAGAAAACCATTCCCATCACTTCATTCTACTCGCCATTGACTACCTAACAAAGTGGTTCAAGGCTATCTCTGTATCTGCTACCACTGCAAAGGCTATTGCATTATTTTTTTAACTCTATTTTCACACGAATTGATGTCCTAGGTCTTGTCATCTGACAATAGGTAAAAATTACATCTCAGGTTGTTAAAGAACTGACAACACTGTTTAGTATATGCTAATACATCACTTCCCCTATAATCTTATAACTAGTGGGTCAGTAGAACAAGCAAATGTTACCATGTATATATTCTCCAAATTAATAGTTAACAATTCTATGCGGTTAATCATTATCTACCATATGCTTTGATAGATTAACATATAAGTTATCATTGCATAATAAAGATGTCGCCATGACAGTCCCTACATGGGAGAGAACAATGATCAATAAGTAGTGTCCAACCAATGATGGAATCTTCCACTATCCAAAGCTGCTTAATTGACCATGATAGCACAATTGGACACGATCAAGTTACAAGTACTTTTGACAAAAGGTGTTAGTCTTCGCCCTAGTTTAGGCGAAGCCTTGACTTTAAGTTTTTTACTTATCTAAAAGTTCATCAATTTCAAGTTATATTTACTAATTATTTAACGTGTATTGCTTTATTTGGGCTAAGGCCTGAAAACATTACCAATCTAGATTCTAAAGCACCAAGAGAAATCCATTAATAGTGCTGAATTCAAGAACAGATAAATTTGGATATTGAGCTTCTACAACGGTAAAACAGCTAATAGGATTAGTTCAACACTCTATCCATTTAATATTATCTTAGCAACATAAATGGTGGGACCTTATTCAATAATCACCTCTCTCAGTTGTTACACAATACTATCCATTTATCACTCTTGTTGACTGGCTTCCCAATATCAGACCAGGATCCACTTTCCTAGTCTGCTTCCTCCTCTTAACCTGGAACATTACCATCTTCTTTTTTATTCTTGATTTTTCCAAGGTACTATTTAAAAAACTATTTATTTTCTATAATATAATTTTCATTCATCTATATTTACTTTTAGTTTCAAAGTTCTATTAGGACCTCTGTACCTTTATTTAGGTTGAGTTCCATTAAAAAAATAGTACAAACCATATTTTATGATAAAAGAACTTAATTGCAGAGAGACAAAGAATTCTGCAAGAAGTTCCCTGAGTGCTACTAAGAATATCAACTTGTTTCCTCTATGATCTAAGATCAAAAAATAGTACCAGGATTCTAAAAACAAGATGTCGTGGAAACTACTACAAATATACTGAAGAGCTTTTCTTGTTCTCTGGAAGCAACCCTGACAGTATAAGGCCATAACAAGCTTTAAAATTAAAAATTCAAAGATCAGATAAGGGAGATGAACCCCTTTATATAGATGGAGGCAGCATAAGAAATTTCTCAACGAGTCAGGATGATGTCACAAACTATAATTTATCACCTGTCAACCAAAGAGATTTACAATATGAAGCAATTGTTATGGAAACTACTTGAGTATAATGAAAATAATTCCTTGTCCTATTAAAGGAACCTCGCCATTATACCACAATGTCAGGATCTAGAATTACAAGATCTATTCACGGATAAGGGAGATTAACTCCTTTTTATAGATGAAGATGATCTCAGAAATTTACCAGTTGGCTTAGATGATGCCATAGAAAAATTTTAATAACTGATAAATGAAGAGCTTTGTAGTATAAAGACAATCACCAATAACAACAATTACTATAAAAATTAATTTCCTTTATATCCTTTAGATTGTATAACAACTTAAAATCAACCAATCATGGAGAAATGATCAAATAAAGCTACTCTTATAAGAATTTAAACAAACCATTATATTTCCCCCAAAAAGAATAAATAACCAATATCAAGGGTCAATAAAAATTCTAAATCTAGATGCATTGGAGAAGTGCCATCAACTGAATTTTAGGCTTAGAAGCATATTACTAAATTTGGTGGTGGAGAAATAAACATAAGAGGTGTTGCCTTCCAGAATAGAAGAGAGTATTAAGCAAGGAGCCGCCAAATATTCTAGTGCATGAATTTCCACTTTGAGATGGAGCTCACAATTTAAGCATATAATGATATATAGAAGCTGCCACCAAAGCAGAAAAAAAGAAAAGACTCACAAGGGTTCATGAAGCTTTTACAACAATACCCAAACCCAATACCATTTACTTTGATTTTACTTCTATTTCATATATTCATTTTTGCCTGAAAAAACTTTAATTTTAAAAATAAACAAGGTGGTCAACCTTGGAACAAATATACAACACTGAGGTTTTTTCTAGCCAGTACAGGTTCAAACTCAAAACCTGCACTAGGGAGAAAGCAGTTTTACCTGCCAGGCTAACCACCCTTTAAAAACTTTTCTATTCTAATAAAACTTAACCAAAGAATCTTACGCTTATCATTTTGTTTCCACTTAATAAGGTTTAGGTGAAGAGATCGCCAGTAGCTAGTATGGGATCAAGAAAAAAAAACAATTGTTAGAACACCTTAGTTGCCAATAACATGAAGAAAGAGGTTAGTCAATATTTCAGTTGAGCATTGTGCTAGGCCAACGTAGTGAAGATATGTTTAAGAGTGGTGAGCTAGTTAGGGTAAGCTGAGGCCTCCGCGTGGAGCAACTGGGAAAGCCAGCGAAAACATAGGAGAGTGATTAACACCAGAACCCAGAGAGGTACGTTGGTTGGGTCCTTTAGTGGCCTGAAAGAAGTGAGGGATGGTATTGATGACTGTGCCAACCTGTTCTCACGGGTGTCTATCACTCCCTGAGGGGAGAATACAGGCAGGAAGGGGGTTTGAGTCAGGCATGATGCCTGTCAAATGGCCTCCCCATGAGCTGAGGTTGTGCAGGTGCAGACCCCCAGGACAAGGGAGGGGCAATCCAGGTTGGCTGCGCTTTGGTGCACCAGCCTACAATAAACCTTGCAGTTTGCTAAGTTGGCCTGAAGCTTAGCTAGCTGCTGGTTTAGTTGGGATGAGCCAGCAGGTGTCTAATCAGATCATGAAAGAAACTGATAGCAGATCTGTAAAGGACTTCAAGGCTTCCTGGACAAAAAGGGTCCATAGAGCATAACTCCGCTAAAAAAGCAGGTGAAAAAGGGGAGGGCTTCAGCTTCTCTCCATTCAGAAGCCTTAAACCTGGGGGTCATTGGGTCTTGTTCCTCACAAGGGGGATGAGAGGCATATCGCCTGTTCTGGCTGGTGCAGATGAGCTTCCTAGTACTCAAACAGGACTTGCATATGTCAGTTTAGGGGGTAGCGTGAGCTACTTCTTATTGCAGTTGGGACCACATTTTAAGCGGTGTATAGGTTTGCGCAGCCCTATTGTGGTGAAGGCAATACCCCAGGTCTTCATACCATAATACCTGCCTACACTAGAAGCCCCTCGGTGCTTTTTGAAACTCAAAGATATGTTTAAGAGTCAGCAATAATACCGCCATCAGGAAAGGAATAGTTTCAATGTGCAGAAATACTACATTGGGTAACCTCAGAAAAAGAGACACAATGAGGATGATGATGTCTGTTACAATAGGCACTGTGACGTCGATCTACAATTTCATAGGGAGGAAACTTTATGAAATAAACGTGGGTAACTGTATGAAGACAGTGACCTCAAATTAGATAAAAAGTAACTTATTGTCAAGGTTTTTTTATTTATTTTTTTACAAGCTAGGCGAAAAATATCCCCCTCAATTTACCACTACCATAATAAACTAAACTGTAGAGTATTAACAACAGTGCATTGATCTTTTAAAAATAGAAAACATTGGCTTGTAACTTTGAGGGACAAAAAACTTAACAATTGTTTTTTCGCTGGCTTTAGGAAAAGTTAGGAAGATAAGAATAAGAATATAAAATTAATTTTATGATGTCATAAAGGCTCATGAATTGGTAATAAGAAAATTTATGGGATATTGCTGGCAGCGTGGTAAGGAATAAACCTTGGTAGATATCCTTGCCAAGGCCCAAGTAAAATGATAGCAACTTAATTCTACCAAATAGTAGTTATGTGTAAAAACTTGGGCACAAAGGCAAGATGTCTCACATAACCTAATCTGGCTGCTTGTCACAAGAGATGAAAAGCTCATTTTAAACCAATTTAACATATGTACAACAGTGATAAAGTCTGAAGAATAAAAACCTTTGTCTAAAAAGATAAAACAAAAGATAATATAAACTGAATGGTAGTTCAGACAAAATCACAACGATGTCACTTCAGAAGGTCGCCTGGTATCTTATCTTTGTAAAACAGAACCACTTCAAGACAAGTTGGACATCCAAATTAATTGATCAAAGGCTGACAAGATGACTGTGGTGCTCCCTACAGGGATGACACCAACAGACTATACAATAGAGTATGAGATTTCTCAATAACAGATTGATCTTTAGAATATGGAGGCATTTCATGGTGAAGTTCCCTTAGACTTCTGGCGAGAGAAGAGCAATCCATACATTCAAGTCTCTCTTCATTGGAACTAGATGTATCAGTTTTAAAAACCATATTGAGAGTATCAAAGTGATTGCAGAAGAGCCCGCATAGCCTCCATACCAATTATAAGTGGCCCTTCCGTTGTAAAAACAATGGAATACACCATTAAAGAGATTAGAGACAGACTGATATCCCTTAAAAATAAAAACGAAAAGATTTAGGCACCTTGAACAAATATGGAGAGTGTTTAAACCTGCACAATCCTTACTATACACCTTTGACAAGAGTCTGAATTAGTGAGAGATCAACTGTTAATCATACCACAACCAGAACTTACCTCATCTTGAGCAGCTACTTGGTTAGAGACACCGATCTTGACTACATAATTGAATTCTGAACATTTGCATGTGTTGCGCATGGACCTTTTATAGAAGACCTGAACTTTAAACCTTAGTTTAAGACCATGTATATGCCTAGAAAGGGAGCCATTTCAGGTCCCCTAAAGGTGAACAAAACAGTAACGATGGCGCAAATGTTCTTTAGAAGGTTTGCAACGTCCAGGCTGCATGAGCCATGAGGCTCAAGAGATTATCAGGTAAAACTCTATGGCTTAACCTGAATTAAATTATAAATTTTTTGTCAGATTTTGGAAAGTAATCAATACGTTCATCACATAAAAAAGGACTTCATGTTTATTAAGATGTAAAAGAACGATTCATTCTCTAACTATGCCACTTATTACTTTGTAAAGGCTCAACAACTATAAGCAACTTGAACTTTGATCAACTGACTGCGAAGATAGGGATATTGAGTTCCCTAGAAAAGTATCCCGCTTTGAATATACATATGTATTTAGCCATCAAGGCCGCAATGTCATTGAAGGCCATTAAGGAGGCCTTAATCGATGTCCAAGAAAACTATAAGACTAATTACAAGGTATTTGAACTAACCCTCAAAGAACAAGTAAGGATGTCTACATCATTGATAAAAAGAGTGATAAATCTAGAGAAAAGTCTCCAGAACCAGCATAATGAAAGCCATGGAGAAATTCACTTTCAACAGTTACATAAACCTAGACTCTTTTGGTGTTTTCTAATGAGCGCCACCAGGAAGAATGGGTACCCCCTACCGAAGATGCCACCAATGCAAAGAACTGGGTGCTCTAAACACTAAAGGGAAGATGAACATGGTGATGAGGATGTTTTCAGTCCAGGATACCACGTGTTAGGAATCCTACCATGGTGACATTATCTACTCGACTACATAGTAAATAGAATTGCTAGAATTATATTGAGCAGTATCTACTCACACAGGCCACTTAATCTACCAGGATCATCAACACCGTCAAAGAAGGAGCAGTTTGTAATTTCTACCTTCAAGCGATTATATCCAGATAATGAGGATACTACTAAGACCACATCAAAGAGAGAATATCTAAAGCAGTTTAAAAGTTGAGTCACCAACGTTTATTGACTGTGCGAACAATTGGAAAGAGCATTATGAAGGTTTAAGTAATGATTCAGAGGTTTCACGTCTTGGCTGTATTAAATTATGGAGCACCCGTTAATATATATCTCCAAGTTTATGAATAACCTCAAGCTTATTCCAGACATAGACTACAATGTCAAGTACCTGTCAGCTGAACCAGATTTTACGCGCTCCTTAGGAACTTATTCAGAACTGTCACTACGTTTTAAAGGGAACATGTCTTGAAAGATTAACAGCGGTTCTAGACAACAAACACTATGATTCTTTAATTGGAACCCAGCTTTTATTTTTTAGTTGCAGCTAAATTTGACTTCACCACCGGTACTGTTAGAATACTCAGCTACCATTTACCACTGGTGTTTAAGGATGAAGATACAAAGTCGCGCAAGCAGAGTTCATTCTTGTTGAAAAGCTTATCATCAATATACCCAATCCACCACACTTTTGAGGAGAAGGTCATTAAACAATTGCCTGACACAGAATTTATAGAAGAAAGCCTACCACTAAAAGCAAGTGAGGCTATGAATATCAGACCTGGAGAACAATAAGGAATGTTGCTCTCAGTATGTGTGAAGATTTTCTTAACTCAATACTTAAAGTATTCAGGCACTATGGGATAAGATAATAAGAGCCAAAAGTACTGCATGGGTTATTTGTTAACAAATACACCAAAGAACTGAATGTCATACTAGGAAACATCACAACCCAGCCTATCCACGTAGATAAAGGACATATCGTTACTCAAGCCATATTGACAAGCTGTAACACCATCCAATAAGAGCATGATGTTGGCGATTTTCGATGAGATAGGAATTGTGGATGAGAATTACAAGGAACAGATGGAATTGATTAAACTCCTTAATGAATTCAAAAGATATTTTTAACACTCAACCAAATGACTATAGACTCTTAAAGATAGAGGTTCATAAGATGGAAACCAGATCTTCCATCCCTTTCAAATCTAATTATATGATTGTTTTAAAACCAAATATAAAGTTTTTGCAAAAGAAATGATAATTAATTTGTCTCAGGCTTAACAGATCTTCAAAGAGCCTATGGACTTTACCGCTGCTAATAGTGAACAAGAAGGATTGAACACACCACATGGATATGGACTATCACTGTTTAACAAAGTAATTAAGAAAACGCTCATACTTAACCCTTCAAATAGACATCGCCATGTAGCGCTTAAAAGGATTAAAGTACTTCTTAGCGATGGATCTTGCCAGTGACTGCTGGAAGATGGAGCTCTCACCTGAGGATCAAGAGAGGTGCACCCTGATCAACAGTCACGAATTGTTTGAAATTACAAGATTTAGGGCTGTGCATCTCCTCTGCCACCTTCCCAAAAAGTAATGGATTTAATCATTGGGGATCTCAACTATCCAGTGCACTCATCTATCTTAGTGACAGAACATTACTCAGTCTCACGTGCCAAGAGCACCTCCAACGCTTATATGAAGTGTTTACTATACTAAAAGAGTCAAAACCAAGGCTAAAACAAAGAATTGTACCTTCCTGAAGAGACATCTGGAGTTCCTAGGACATGAGATCAGCTCAAAAGAAATTGAGCTTCAGGAAGAATTGTTAATAAAAGCCATAGTGGCCATGAAACAACCTCAAAGTAAGAGCGACACCATGTATTCCTTAGATAGTTAGATACTACTAGAAGTTTATCCCTTATTTTGCGTCTTGGCTGCGCCTCTCAACTACCTGTTGACTAAGGTTACCAAGTTTGAATGGGGCCTGGAGCAAAAAAGGCCTTCTAAGAGTTCAAAGCTAGATTGGTAGAAGCACAGATACTTGCTTACTTAGACTTTAACAAGACGTTCTACCTTTATACTGAAAAAGTGACATTAGGCTCAGATTGATACTCATCCAAATGGATGGAGAAGGGATATACCACACCATTGAGCATAATTCAAAGGCCTTTACCAGAGCTGAGAGGTACTACACTGTGATGGCAAGAAAGTGCTTGGCACTGATAAAAGCAGTGAGCACTTTTGATTTTAAATATACATAGTAAACATAAAGTCATGTTGGATCATGTATCACTCTTCTGGTTTCACAACATGAAAGATCAAGATGGATGCCTTACCCAATGGGCAGTATAACTTTAAAAGTTTGATTTTTAAATATACATAGAGTTGGCAGCAAGCATATTGGTGCCAATGGGCTGTCACAATTACTATTTTTCCACCTCCAAGACATATGTGTGATAGCATGTATAGCAAGATTTGATAACCAGTTTAGGATAGACAACAGGTATTTGATGAAGTGAATACTGTCCTAAAAAAGTTCCAAAGATACTCGCGTATTGATGGGAAATTATAGAAGGAGATCAAGGACAAGAGGTACCTATATATCTGACCTAGTGATTGAAAGGAATTTTTGACTGAAGCTCACAGGAATGTTAGTCATGGAAGATTCCAAAAGACTCTGACATACCTAAAAGACTAGTTCTTTTAGGAGCTTATGTCAGATGTAGTACATCAGGATTTGGAGCTCTGTGTACCTTGCACGAGCCTCAGACACTTAAATAAGTGCTTTGAGTTCCATCTAATCTTTCCAACAACTTCATTTCAAAACAGATCCATTAACACGATAGAACCTTTGCCTACCGCCTTAAGTGGATCCAAAAATTCATCATGGCATATACCATCTCACTAATTGAGCAAAGCATCAGAAGCAAAAATCTGTAGCATAGAACAACCACAATATTCCTGTATGACCAAGTGTAGCGAGGTATGGATGCCCTCAGGTTTGCTACCAAACAATGTGAAGAACTTTATCATAATTGCTATGAAGCGCTTATGGATCTAGTTTTAGGAAGTCAGCAATTTATCACAACATACACTATATCCTCCAACGGAAACGTTAGACATGTGAATGGAACCTTAGGAGAGATTTTTAAGAAGACGGCTTTTAACTACAAGTTAAATTTGGGATCAAATATTGCCATATGCGCTGTTAGCATACAGACTTGGCCATCACTGGGTGATAGGTATGTCTCCATTCAAGGGTCATATGTGTGAGAAGCAGTGCTACCTAACGTGCTGTCACCTTCATCTCTGTTGATTGAAAAAACCTACTTCCTGGATTTACCACAAGAAAGTTTAAAGGGTTGATTAAGATTCAGCTTGAAGCATTGAAGAATATCGAAGCTTCTATCCAAAGAATCAACGTGAGAGTCAGAAATGGACTAAGTTACTAGAATTCAGTTTGGGAGAAAGGTCCTATTATACCATGTACGGGTAGGACAGCCTGAGAAGATGCAAGACATTTTGTATTGGCCCTGCAACTATCCTGGCCTAGAGATGAGCTGAGTATCCCACAAGAGATGATGAAATCAATATCATTCTTAACAAAGTACACACCTGGCACCTTTGGTCCTTCCTTGATCTCTCTTGGTAGGAAAGTTTCATGGAAACTACCATGAAAACATTGGGAAACTTTTCCTTGCCCTCTGTAAGAAACATCGCCATTATACCACCACCTCAAAGTTTAGAATTAAAAGATCTGATTTGTATAAAGTACATGAGCCCCTATTTATAAACAAAGATGACCTCAGAATTTACCACTTATCTGAGATGAATTCATTAAAAATATTATGATACCTGACAAATGAAGAGTTTTTCAATATGAAGATGAGTCCACCAACGCCACTGATTATGAAAATCAACCCTCTTTTTACCTTCAGTGGTGCAAAATAATTTATGATTAGCCAATGAAGGAGAAAATACCAAATCAAGGTACCCTGATGGAAGCAATCGAACCTTCCCTCATAATATCATCTGAAAAGCAAATAACTAATATTGAGAGTTAATAAAAGCCCTGAGAAAAGGAAAATTGAAGCAGTGCCATTGACTTAATCTTGACCCAAACAGCATATTATAAAATTGGGTAATGAAGCAATAACAATAAGAGATGTTGCCACCTCAGACCACAAGAAAGTATTGAGTAAGAGGCATTAAACATCCTAGTGTAGGAATGTCCACCGAGAGATGGAGCTCACAGATCTGAACATCAAATGAAAATGGATGACGTCATCAAAGCATAAAAAGAGAAGAGCCTCACAAAGGGTATGAAAACCCTAAAATGTCACCAAAAAACCACTCCCTTTATTATCATTTCACACTTATATAATTTTTGGTTTTATGCCTAAAGTTTATAATTACTTAAATTTTTCCTATAATGACTTAACCACGCCTCTTATGTTTATCCTTTGTTTTCCACCTAACAGGGTTTAAGTGAAATGATCATCAGTAATAAGCCTTGGATCTAAAACATAACAAGACACTCATTTAGGAGGAAACCTTGATTGCTGATAACGCCAAGGAAGAGGTTGATTGAGGTTTTGATGACTCTTGTTTTAGCCAACGTAGTAAAAATATGTTTAAGAGTATCACCAAGAATATCAATAATTGGGAAATGAAAATTTTAATGTGCAAATGATGCTACATGAGGTAGCATCAGAAGAAAAGATCTGAATTGAGGATGATCATTTCCATTAATAAGGTCGCCTGGAGTCTATTCTGTATTTAAAAGAACACTCAAGAGCAAGTCAGCCACTTAGTTTAATTAAACAAGGTCCAATAACTGACAATGACGATGCTAAAGACAACAACTATATAATTTGACTCCATTTTATGCCTTTAAGAGGGGGGCCAAAAAAATAAAATCAACCAATGACCAAAAAATTCCATCCAAAATGGTCAATGATGAAGGAATGACCAAAATGTTAGCTGAACTAAGTCAATCTTATGAATTGATAAGCCTTACATCTTAATATTACCTAAAAAGATAATCAACAAATAATAAAGATCAGTTAAACCCTTAAGCAAGGTGCATTATAGCAGCGCCAAAGTACAAATCTGATTATCAGCATGATTCAAAATTAGGTGAAGAATCGATAATCATA
This sequence comes from Massospora cicadina, assembly GCA_022478985.1. Classification (NCBI taxonomy): domain Eukaryota; kingdom Fungi; phylum Entomophthoromycota; class Entomophthoromycetes; order Entomophthorales; family Entomophthoraceae; genus Massospora; species Massospora cicadina. The sequence goes on from JAKSZP010013506.1 coordinate 29,656, forward strand.
AGTGGGGGAAAAAGATGACACCAAATATCATATTTTAGGGATATCCACAGTAAGACGGAGCTTGCAGATATAAGCATTAAGTAAGATTGATACCACCATCAAGGCAGAGATTAAGAAGATAATAACAAGGGGATCATGAAGCACCTACAAAGCTGCCATAACCCATTCCCAAATTTATATTCAATATAAGTTTTCTTTGCATCTTGTATTTATGCTGAAGGTATAAAGATACTTCAGTTTTACATTAATAAAGAAGCCCTTTACCAGATATAACAGGTTTTATCATTTTTTCCACTTATTTTGAGTTAAGTTATGAGATCGCCAGTAACCAGTCTGAGATCTAAAGGACAAGACATTTGCACAGAAGGATACCTTAGTTGCTGATAACGCTAAGGGAGAGGTTGTATGAGAATTCTGTTGTGTCTTGTGCCAGAGGTCAATATACCAAAGTTATGTATATGCTTGTTAACAAGATTACCGCCAGCAAAACAATAAACAAGTCCAATGAGCAAATGATGCTACATCAGGTAGCATAAGAAAAAAGCGTTACTCAGAAAGAATTACTACTCCCCTTAATAATGTCGCCTGATATCCAATATATTTTCAACGGAACCTTGAAATCCAACATGGCCACTGTAGTTAAGCAAGCAAAAGCTTATGTTTCACTATGGTGCTCAACGCAGGGATGACACCAACAAACTATATCAAAGATTGTAAGATTTTTCAAGAGCAAATTGACTTTAAGCATATGGAGGCATATCACAGTGAAGATTCCCCTGAACTCCTGGAGATATATGAGGAACCCATCTGTTAAAGACTCTAAACATTGGAATATAAAGCATCAAATTTTATATGACCCCTTGAGTGTATCAAGGAGATTGCTATAAGGCATGAGCTACCGCCACATCAATTGTAGATAAAACTTATCTTTAATAAAGATTAAAAACACAAGTAGAGAGATTGAAGACAGACTGTTTTTCCTTTGTGGAGTGTAATTAAAATTTACACTTCAAACAAATATGAAATAGTTTAGACCAGCGTGGAATCGTATTGTACACCTTTTAAAAGAATTTAAATTTGTTATAAATCTCAACTGTGAGTCATACTAAAACCAGACCCTAACTCATTTTGAGCAGCTGCCTGGTTAAAGACACCAATATTATCTACTGAATTGACTGCCACACCAATGCATGCGGTGAGATGAACCTATTGAAGAGGACCCAAAAATTAAGACCTACTTTAAGATAATGTTACATTTGGTAAGGAATCATCACATGTTTCCTGAAAAATATAAAAGCTAGTATGGATGGCGCAAGTGATATTCAGAAAGCTTTCCACGTCCAAGAATGCATGAGTCTTGAGGCTCAAGAGATTACCAGTGTATGTTTAAGCCCTGGATTAACCTGGACGGAAGCGAGATAAATTTTTCCTGTTAGAGTTTGGAAGCAATTAAGATGCCCAGAACATCAAACATGACTTCCTGCTCACAAAGTGGGAAAGAATGAGTCAGTCACTAACTATGATGCACGTTGCTACCTTAAAGCTCAACAACTGTGGACAATAGGTACCTTGGATCTACTATCTAAAAAAGGTGCTACTAAGTTCCCTAGAGATGCATCCCACTTTGAAGAGACCTGAAATTAGCTATCAAGGCCGTAATGTTGCTGGAGGCCATTATTAGATTTTGATAATCGACTCATTAATAAACCTCATATAAAAATATAAATGCTGATAGATTACTCCCATTGATGGATCCCTTGATCATTCCTGATTTACCTGCATAAACTGCATAATCAGATTCATCCCAAACTGCCTAAATTTTATTTAAGTCATACTAATTTTCATAACTAATAATAACTATGATATAATATTATTATGCCCAGTTAAGAGGCCACTTGGGTGCAAAGTGGTCTAACGGCATTAACTAAATTGCACCTCCTAAATTAGTGCATTGATATTAATGTTCTAAGGCGTAGTTTTGGGTTTGGCTGATGAAATCAATTTATTAAGCACTTGAACATAGACGTCCCAATTCAAGGCATACTTAGTGCTATGGAAGGTCTGCTGATGTCCCAATTAGGGGTTAATCATGTTTTTAGTCATATATCTTTTTATCCCCATCTGTTGTTATTTGTCAAGCTATGACGTAGTGCTAATTGGAAAGTTTGTGAGATGAGCTTTGCATCCAAAGTTGTCCCTATTATTAGAGTAAATTTGCAATAATTTGTCTAAGATGGTTGTATTTTAGTCAATTCATGGGCCAAATTGACTTGGGGATATTTCGTGATTATTGCCTTGACCAGCAGAAAATTGGTATAATATGAATGAGCTCATCTAATATATGAGTTCAGCCAGGAGATGCCCAAAAATGTATATATTTTGGCGCCTGGTTAATTAATAAAATTACCATCATTTAAGATCATCATATAACATCTTTATTATAAATTGTTATTCATCTGTCATCCGTCTGCTATTCTTATCTTCTGCCTTTGTGTCTATATTAGATATTTGTGTATGTTTATACTTCTTAAAGCGAAGAGCTCAGTTATACCTGCCAGAAGAGTTTTCCTAATTTAAAAGGAATACTTCCCTTTTATATATGAAGACAGAAGGCCTCATATTTATTGTTGACAGTACTTAATAAAGGTGAGCGTACCAGAGTTATTTGGCTATTATTAAGGATTATTTAGAAGCTACTTCCCGATTACAAGCAGGAGTCTCACTAGAAAAGCGAGTATATATCCTTGATTTCCTTGTTATGTCATTTTAGTTTGCACCATCGGCCAAAAACTTACCATTTTGATGCTCATTTAAAACTACAACTATCTGATATGATCATGGACGATCAGCTTTCAAAATTTGTTCAAAAGAACAGTGACACAGAGATGGAACCATGTGATGTTCAGTTTATTAAACAATTTACATCAAGCCATTTTAACAATGAGGAGGTCAAAATTTACTCATTATAATTATTATTGAATGGACAGGTTCAACATTATCATCTAATCCGGCTGAGTTTACTCAGGTCAATATCTAGGAAATACTGGAATTTTTGTTTTGAGGTTACCAGGTTGGGTCATCAACAATTGATTTGAACTTTGGTCTGCTTCAAAATATGAAGGATCAAGACCTGAAGAATGAGATTTATTAAAAGTACAGAGAAACAACCCTGGTTACTTTGGGCTGAAGACTCCAAGAAAATCAGGCCAACACAATTGAATATTCGGTCAGGTTTGTGCAGTCATCTATCAAACATTCTAAACAATTTTTGCACGCCAAAATCTTGGACTTTCCCATCTCCATTGTGTCCAAGATGAGAAACGGTCAGCCTAATATTTCATGTTAGTAAGCTGAATATATGCTTTGCAGAAGTGCGCAAAGCAATTTTTTGAACACTGGTGCCGCAGCGAAGCACATGGTCAGATTAACAAGTTGGTAGCTCAGCTTAACAAAGGCGTCCCAAAAATAGCAACAGAAGTTCTAAACAATTCTGGATTCATAATTCAGTGGAAACGGGATATTAACAACCACTATATCAGACTTGAAATGCAACCATTATGTAGCATCCAATACAGAGTATCTCCTACATAAGTGCCATGATTCAAGGAAAAACCTCCAGGAGTTGGAAGACTATATCCGTGCTAAAAATGCTGCTACTCAAAGGGATATCAATACTTTAACCCAGTTACCACCCGTTCCAGTAGAGCAACCATACAATTCATATATAAAGGCTAAATTATCCAGCGTATGGTCAACTATTTCAAAACTTCATACTTCAAATACCATCTTATTTGATGAGAAAAATAATATGGAGACCCAAATATTGCATGCTAATACCAGAATGAATAGAATGTCCAAAGAAATGGATGAACTTTTGGCCTGACAGGCATTGCTGAAGCAGATCTGGATCAAGTTAGCAATGAGATGGAGGCTCTTAAAATTAATAGTTGCAAGTGTGCGACCAATCTTGGGTGAGAGGAGGATGAAGATGCGGCCCCAAAAGTATGAAAAGTTGTACTTCAGAAGCCGCGTCAGTTTTGAATTTAGAAAACAGAATCAAGAAATTCTGAAGATTATCATGAGGCAGATGTTGCTTTCGAACATATATATCAAATGAACAGACTATTCCACATGTACTGACCTCTATGCCCACTCTGAGTCTCTCACAACATCCTATTCTCCCTGAAGGCTCCCCAAGTTGGTCAAACTTGCAAAGAGAACCTGCTTATCCCGTTAGGGACTTAGGAAGAGATGATTTTCAACTGCTGAATTTGCCAAGATTTGATAAAAGAGGCAATATCTACTACTTCCTAAAGCTTTCTGAGAAATCCATAAGATGAGCGTCTGATCACAAAAAAGCAACAGATCTCATCAATTGATTAGACTTTCACAGCATAGACTTTGTAACGCCCTATTTGATAGAATATTGGTCTTACATTGAGGCCATAAAGACTGTCATTAAGGAAATTGGTGGGCTCAAAAGATGTTAGCCTAAATTCCAGAACTTTTGAATATTAAGTTCAGATTTAATGAGTCCATAAACAACTTTGCTAACCAAATTTATAATGGAGCCCAAGTGCTCCTTGGATTAAATATTATGACAAAATTTGATGCAAAAATTGCCATAGAACGCTTTGAAGCCCTATTGCATTTTTACAATTTATGATTCCTTCCTTTAATTGCGATATGGAAACAAACAGACTTGTGGACTACTTAAGGTGCTTTTCAAGACGTTTTGAGGAGCAAAATTGGCCAAACAGCAGTGGGTGCATCTTTTTCAGAAAAATAATATTTCAAGTCCCAATCAGGAGAGAAATTGGAACTATAAGGACCAGAAATCTGACCTTCACAAACCCAACCCATCTTTTGCCATTGTTGCGGCAGAAAAGGGCACTTTGCCAATAAGTGCTATACTCAAATGGATGCTAAACTGGGAGTCAATGTGGCTTCTATAGTTTAAAAACTCAGAATCTTAAAAAAGGACAGGTGGAGTAGAGGCGGAATGCTCTACTTCCACCCATCATAATGAAAACATTCCTCCTAATTCTGAATAAACTTTTTATGTCAGATTTAATTGACAAAGATTCCTTGCATTGTATTATGGCTGACAATGTACATATGGTCACAACCAGATCTTAGAAAGGCAAAATCCAAGAGAAGCTTCAGAAGAAGCCTGAATAGAGGCGGCTAAATCATACTCTTTGCAAATAAATGAGCCTAGGCATTGATCCATATACTACTCGCTCCCACAATCTGCCTCTTATAAGGATGTACAGGTCACAATACCCATGCAGACTCTGGCAGAAAATTTCCATGAAATTTTTCTTGCCTTAGATCACATTTGGGGTCAGGCAACTCCGATGCCATTCACCTAATAAACACTTCTGAACCATACTCTGAGTGTACTTATGCTAAAAATTACTGTCAATAAGGTCCATGTTTGGGCTATTATTAATAGTGGACCTCCTTTAGATATCGTCAACACTAAGTTGGTGAAGAAGTTGGGAATAGCCCCAGATGTTGCCCATGATCAAGAATATGGCACTGCTGGAACACATACCACCAGAGCTCTTGGGCATATAGTGCCTTACCTATAAGGTTTGGGTCTATAGTATTATCTGCTCCGGCTATAGTTCTGCCTAATCAGAACTATAAGGCTCTTATTGGTACCAATTTTATGAGAAGATATGAAGTGGTTACTAGTCATAAGGATGACACCGTAACCATCATGAACCAAACTGTCCCAATTTACAAAACGAAAAACGCGAATTTGGGACTGAAAAGCCTAATCAGTTCATAAACTGGCCCATTAGGACGGAATAATCCTCATCATATAATCAAAATTGAAGCGCCGCATCAAGTCCCTACTAACGCAAATCCATGAGTCTAAGTGTATGCCCCTTCTAGCAAACAGGGAGCTAACTTTGAACTCTGGAATGCAGGTAGTAGTCCCAACTGGGCTAACAATTCAAATCTCAGAAGGACTTTATGGCGAAGTTTATCACCTTGGTCCCAAACTTGTCTTACCTAATGTGGCGCCTGGTATAATTATTCCTGGACATCAAGAGATCATTATACTCTGCGCAAAGATGCAGAATTGACCCATTTTCATTAAGAGTCATCAGATGGTTGCTTATCTCTATTTGATTCCTATAACGGAGATTAAATCATTTCATGAGTTTAGAACTCTAGATGATTTAGGGCTTCCCAATAATGAGTTACATTATGTTTATAATGTCTTACCTGTGGCCAATTAGGGGGACTAAATGAAAAAAGGACCAAGTACAAGCATTAACTAAGAAATACCATGAAATTTTGGCCAAGGACGATTTTGACTTGGGATGCGCAAGAGGAGTAACCTATATGACAGATACTGGGGATCATTTACCTATATGATTAAGGGCAATTAGACATTCTAAAACTTCTAAGTAGGTTGTATTGAAAGAGATAAAGGAACTTATCAACCGCGGTATGCTGACACCATCCAAGAGTCCTTGGGATGCCCAAATTTTGATTTTAAAAAAGAAAGATGAGAGCAATAGGTTTGTTATTGACTACCAGAAGCTCAACAACATTAAAAAAAGGACTTATATCCTCTTCCACGTATTGACAATGCCCTAGATAGTCTTGGGGGTGCCAAGTTCTTCTCAGCAATGGACTTAATCCGTGGGTATTGGCAGACTGACACGCCCAAAGCTGAGCTAGAAAAGTGAGCCATTATTACCAGGAGGGGTTATTTCAACCAATAAGGATGCACCTAAGGACTCTGTAACGCTCCAGCGACCTTCCAGAGAGCAACGAACAACATACTGGGTGATCTCAAATTGTCATGTGTACTAGTATACCTAGACGAGGTTAACGTTTTCAGTTGCACCTTTGATGAACATCTGGAACATTTGGAAGAAAATTCAAGAGGTTAGTGGCTTCAAACTTGAAGACCAAGCCTTAAATTGTCAATGGGACCATCTAGTACTAAAAAAGCCTTAAATTGTCAATTCTCTATAGACCAACTAGAGTGCCTTGGATTTTCAAATAATAAAGAAGGTCTTTGGCCAAAACTGGTCGAATTGGAGGCAATATCAAAATGAAGAGTCCCAAATCCAATCGAGACATTCAAATAATTTTGGTTATTATTGGGCACTATTGCCGATTTATTACTAACTTTGCTAAAATTTGGCGAACCTTTGTTTTATCAACTTAAGGATTTGGTCTCTTTTGAGTGAAATTAGACCTGCTAGAAGGCATTTGACCAGCTTTGTATAGCCGTATTAATTGCACCAGTATTGCGCTATCCTGATTTTGACCAAGTGTTTATTTTCCAGATGGATGCATCATTGATGACAGTTGGAGCCGTTCTGTCCCAAGTTGGAGAAGATGGTGAAGAGCACCCAGTAGCCTATGATAGTCTGACCTTAAATGCCCATGAGAGAAATTATACTGTGACAGAAAGGGAATGTTTGGCAGTTAAATATGCCTATAAACAGTTCTGAGTATAACTTTGTGGAATTCATTTACCGTGGTTACTGATCACGCATCCCTAGCTGGTTTAATAACTTGAAGGAGCCAGAAGGATGTTTGTCTCGCTGGGTAATTAAGCTGCAGGCTTATGACTATACTATCAAACATCAGGCTGATGCTAAGCATGAATATGCTAATTGCCTTTATTGTCTGCCCATCGTGGAAACTCTATTTCAGCCTATGGATGACTTATTTCAGAAAATGGTTAGTGGAGCTTTTGCCAATGAGCCTAAATCAATGCAGAAAATAATTTTTAAATTAAAATAAAACACCTACACTGAAAAAAGAGTCTTAATTAAGGTGATTGATGGGAAGAAAATTTATTCCACCATCCCTCGTCCTGTGCAGATTTAATTTTGGCTACTCATAAGTCCACAAGACAAAAAGATTAAAAAACAAAGGATAACACACGAAAAATTATATTAGAAAATCGATGCATTTAGACATCCATGAAACCTTGAGTTGTAGCCAAGGGTGCCAAGGGTAAAAACCCTTCCAAAAAGCTACTTCACTACAGCGTGTTTTGTTAAAATTTGCTTGGAACATGATGTCTATATATGTGGTCAGAACCCTCCTGATTAACAAAGAAAATGCCAAATATATTACTGTGGCAATTGGCACTTGACTAATTGAGTCAAAGTCAGGGCTTTTTGGGGCTAAGGAGCCTCAAGACCTCTAAATTCATCTTGGAGCAAGTTATTCAAATGTCAAAGATGTCCTCATTTATATTAATCATTGTTGGCACAAATTTCACTGAAGCTATTCTCCAGAAGCTTAGTGAGTTAATGGGAGTGCATGCTGTTTTGTCAACTTCATAACACCCAGAAGCAAATGGTGCAGTGGAACGAGTTAATGGAATACTTGTCAATATCATAAGGAAGCTAACCTTCTATAGAGTTCTTCAAGTGGAGTACATTTCTCAGTTTCGCCATTTTTGCCTACAACAATTCTTACCATTCAGCCACAAAAATGTCTCATTTCCTACTTCTATATCAGAAGCACCCAGCATTACTACCTTTTTTTGTATTCTTTCTACAAAACCCCAAGAATTGAGCTATTCTTAGTATGTTGAGAGGCTGCAGAAACCTTAATAAAACTGCAAGCCCAGGCTTTTGATAATAAACTTTAAAAATCATAAGGCCTGACATGAAAAGGATCAGAAAAACAGGTACAATCTTCCAAAAAACGCTATAAGTGATGAGGTATTCTTTTGTACTACCCACAGTTTGGACCAACTCACAAGTTGACTTAGATTTGAATTTTCCCATTCAACGTAATTGAGAAAACGTCAAACTTTATCTACTCTATAAAGGAGAAAAATTTGGGGCATGTCTATAATTGGGTCAATGATAAGTTCCTTAGAAATAGTAAACTAGCTAATTAAGAAAGAAAACATTAATTTTATAGTGTAAAATAAAACCTGAAAAAGAGAAAAATAATAAAAATATATATAGAAAAAAGAAATATATAAGAATGTATATGATAATTAAGTATATTAAAAAATGAAGAGTGGATAGCATAGCTGTAAGGCTCCTGCTCCACTCTGGGTCAGGTTTTGATTGAAACAGGTTTAAAACCAGCACAAGCTAAATAAGCTTAGCGTGGTATATTTGTCCAAGATTGACCTGTCTTATATACTTTTTATATCAAAAATAATTTTTGAGAAAATATATGAATTATAAGAAGGTATTATTCATTAGAGCTTTTATTCCTCAGCTTCAAAGGGGAGGTGACTTGAGACCAAATTCTTCCTCTGCGTGAACCAATTCAGCCCAATCTAGTTGTTGAGTGACAAGAAACAGGGTTGTAGCATCATATATCCAGATGCACCACGTGCCAGTAGTTGCCAATTCCCATCAAACAATTGTTAGTGGGGGCGCAAAATCGTTAAAAGTGACCCTTTTGAGCCCACATTTGTTATGAAAACAAACGTCCAGGAAAAGAAAATTGATCAGAAAATTGGTCCAGTACTGATAAATCTCCAGGGTCACCAGTTGGACAAAATAGACTTGGGCTCTCTACCATTTGACGAGGGGGGATACATGTAATAATTGGCCCAAAGATATTGCTTGGGGAAAATCTGTATGAGATGGCTGAGTAAGGCCATCTGGGAAAATAGTCATCAGCATTATCTTTGTGTAAGGCGTTAAAAGCTGCCCAAACGGCCAAGCGGAAACATACATTGTTAACATCATGGGTGTTTAACCCAAGCGATGAAGTGTAATCAGGTTTTTGCCAGAGTTACAGACTAGTAGTCTAGAACCTTGTCTACAAAAGCGTTGGTCTGGATGAGATCTTGTATACAAACATAGGCGTCTGCGGTCAATAGGAGGCAAATGGGGCCAAAGAGGCGCTCATAATGGCCCTTATTTGATCAAGAAGTTGACCTCAACTTGGGAAAACTGATGAGCTCAGTGTTGCAAAATAGGTCTGAGACATTGGAAAATGGTAGAGTACGAAGATAAACTCCGCCAGGAGTCTCCATTCTGATAAAGAGATAGAAGCACGAATTTGTATCTCAGGGGTCAAAGATGTGGCCAAAAGTGTCCACTTGCAGATTTGCTGATGAGCGTGACTAAGGTTCATACTCACATATCCATGAGAAATTCTCATGACTGGAATAGCTCCTCCTTGATAATGGTTTTGGGCTGAGTAGATAGCATTACATTTGGCTCAGGAATAAGCTGACTTAATTTCAGACTCTCAGATGGAGCCTAGGAACATATGCATATACATTGCATAGTCCCATCATATTTGTTGAACCAACATGTTGTTCCAGGGTTAAGAGCAGCGAAAAATTGCAACAAGTAGAAGATGAACTGCTTACAGTCATTGGAGAAAAAATCAGGAAATTTAGGTTTTATATCCAGTCAACAGGGGGGAAATGTTAGATTTTGATGGTTGTCTTGAAATTAACCTTTTGAGAAAACCATCAATGCAGATAGATTAAACCTATTGATATATCCCTTGGTCCTTCCTGATTTACCTGCATAATATGCAAAATCAGATTAATTCCTAACTGAACTAAATTGTATTTAAATCAGACTAATTTTCATATCTAATAATATCTATGATATAATGTTCATTATGCCCAATTGAGAGGCCGCTTGGGTGCAAAGTGGTCTCACGGCATTAACTAAATTGCACCTCCTAAATTAGTGCGCTAATATTAATGTACTAAGGCGGAATTTTGGGTTTGGTTGATGAAATTAATTTATTAAGCACTTGAATATAGACGTCCCAATTCAAGGCATACTTAGTGCTATGGAAGGTCTTCTGATGTCCCAATTAGGGGTAATCATGTTTTTAGTCATATATCTTTTTATCCCCATCTGTTGTTATTTGTCAAGGTATGAGATAGCTTTAATTGGGAAATTTTAATGTTGAGTTTTGCATCAAAATCGTCCTGACTATATGATTAAAACCCATCAATTATGCTGAAATGAATGTAATTTTAGTCAAATCTTGGGCCAAATTGACTTTGAAAATATTTCATGATTATTGCCATGACCATCAGAGGATTGGTCTAATATGAATGAGCCCATCTAATATTTGAGTTCAGCTAGGAGATGCCCAAAAATGTATCTATTTTGGCGCCTGGTCAATTATTGAAATCATCATTTAAGACCATCGTATATCATCTTTATGAATTAATGCTGTCCATCTGTCATCTGACTGTTATTCTTATCTGTTGCCTTTACATCTGTTAAGTTTCGAGGATCACTTGCTTGATAATTAGATTCCTGCACACTTAATCAGGACGAAGTTCCTTTAATTGATCCTTGGTTTTTCCAGTGGCTTACAGTATTTGGTTTATTCAGAAACTCACTAGGCGTATTAAAATAGCCCTGACTCTGCTGATTGAATTCAGGGTTTAATTTTCCCTTCATAATAGGTAACTTCTTCTGAGGCAGGTTTAGTTACAAGCTGGGAATTCAGCACTTCCAGATTATTGGCACTTCTCAAAAGAAATGATTTCGATAAAAAACTAGGAAAGAGATAAAATAAAAAAACTTTATTAGAAGATATTTAATTGATAATAAGTCATTAGGCCATGCTCCAGTATTTATACCTCTAAGCATCTCCTGGCCACATTTGAGCATGTAGTTTCAACAGATTGTTTTGCCACCACAGTTCAGCCCTTGAACTGATACAACTGAGACCTATTGCTAGTTTATTGACAGCAAAATAATCTTAAAATTGGGAGGATTTCAGGGACAAAAATTTCAATAAAAACATGCAAAATTATCCTATAGTATTCTTGATTTGAGTTTTGTCATACTGCTTGTTAGATTATGTGGTTGACTCAAAAATAAACCCTTCAAAAACCAACAGATGGGCCAATTCCCCACTTAATTCTTGAGCTAATACTTTAATTAAAATCTATTGCAATAACATGGTTAGGGGCAATTATTGCAACGTTGATATAATGATATTTTAAACGCTTTGCCCAAATACACTCACACATTTAAGCCAACCTTCTCTGCAACTACTTGCTCAGGCTGATTAACTCAATGCCAAATCAATCTGATTATTCTATCAGAAGCTTGGGCCAAATACTCACACAGTTGGGCCAATTATCGCTGCACCAAACCTCAGCAACTAGTCCCAACTAATCAGGACCAAGATTATATAATTAACATGAGAAATCGTTCAGGATTGACCCAAAGATAACTTCTACAAATCACATAACAAAATAGACAAAAAGAATGCAATCCTTTTCCTGCCTTAGGGCAAATTTTGTATGTTGGTACATGTAATCAGCATGATAGCACTTGCCATGGACTGCCCAAATGAAAGTACCTAATGCTATCAAGAGGACAGTTAAAAACCAATTAGGGAGTCGTTTTTGTCAGCTGTGTGAAAATAAAAACATGATTGACTGGTCAAAAATAATTTTTGTATGTCAATCCATGTAATTGGCATGATAGCATTTGCACATTTTTTCGCCTTAAATGGAGTACCTAGTGCTATTGAGAGAGAGGCCTGCCAATGTCCCAATTAGGGGTACATCATCTACTTCAATTGATGCAGAAATTTCACAGAAGATGTATGTCATCAGCAGTATGACAAAAGAAAATCAAGAAGATCCTAGGATAATTTTGCATGTTTTTATTGCAATTTTTGTCCCTGAAATCCTCCCAATTTTAAGATTATTTTGCCGTCAATAAACTAGCAATAGGTCTCAGTTGTATCAGTTCAATGGCTGAGCTGTGGTGGTAAAAATAATCTGCTTAAATTACATGCTCAAATGTGGCCAGGAGATGCCCTAGAGGTATAAATACTGGCGCCTGGCCTAATGAATAATTATCAAATAAACTAGTTTCTTTATAAAGATTTATTCTATTCAATCTTCCTTATGGTTTTATCTTAAGTCCTCTTTGTGGAAAGTGAGAAAGCTGTATCCTCAGAATCCACAGCTTTTACCTTTTCCTGCCTCAGGAAAAGTTCCCAAATATAAAGGGAAAATTAAGCCCAAAATTGACCAGAAGAGTCGGAGCTATTTTGATACACTGAGTGAGTTTTCAAAAAGTCCAAATATTGTAAGCCACTAGCAAAATCAAGGATCAATCAAGGAAACTTCGTCATGATTAAGCATATAGGAATATAATTAACAAGTGAGTGATCCTCAAAATTTTACACTGCTGACAAAATACATCTTCTGTGAAATTTCTACATTGATTGAAGTAGATGACATACCCTTAATTGGGTCATTGGCACCTCTTTCTCAATAGCACTAAGTACTCCCTTTTGGTGGTCCATGTGCAAGTGCTATTGTGTCAATTACATGAATTGATATACGAATTTCGCCCTAGGGCGGAAAGTTGATTACGTTAAAATGTCTTTCTGTCCATGAGAATTTTTGACGTTATCTTCAGGTCGATCCTGAATGATTCTTATGCAGAGTGCTTAATATCGTTTCTGGTATTCAGGACTAATTGCCAAGTTTTAGGTGTAGTGATAATCATCCATAATGCGCAAGTGAATTTGCCCAAGCTTTTAATAAAGTGATTGATCAAAAGGAAGTCGGGATATTGGCCCAAGTTGTGTAGGCTTAAGGTGAGAACTAATACATTAGCTAAAGCATTTGGATAATAGGCTTATCTGATGGTTGTAAAATGGTTAATTTTTGGGTCAACCACCAGAATCTGACATTTCCACCCCACTTGACTCAAACATTAGCCCTAAGATTCCTGATTCGCCTTTAATGTTTTTTGCCTTCAGCCTGAACTCCTGATGAGTCTGTTTGGATCTTCTATTTGGTAACTTCAGCCCAATTTCCTGACAAATCTGGAGGTGAATCCTCTCCCCATTCTCAAGTGGGAACTAAAGGATTAATTAACTAAAACTATTATTATACATATATGTTTTTAGTTATTCCCTTTTTTTCTATTCTTAATTGGCCCGCTTATTGAACCTTCTTAGGAATTTTTCATGGACTCAGTTGTATATATGGCCGGTCCTAATATCCTTAATTGTGTATATGAACTTAGATGCCTTCTCAATCACTTCGATTGGCTTTACCCAGATGTGATCTAACTTATGCAATCATTCTAATCTGTGTGTGTTGCAAAATAGAACTTTGCCATTACACTCAAATTTGGCCAACTTGTAGTAATTCTCTAAGTCCTTTTGATGTTTGGCCTTTTTCATGGCAAAACTGTTGTTGAAAACCTGAGATTGTAGTTTATTAAAGCATCTACAATCTTCTTGATGTATTGAGGATACATGTTTTCTCCAGATTCCTCTAGGTCCAAATACTGTAGCGTTGGTAGGGCCGGATGTCTTCCATATAATATTTGTAACAGGGACATCCTGGTTGACAAATGGTAAGAGATATTGTAGGTAAATACTTCCAAACTTAGATAAGCACTCTACTCAAATGGTTTGGCCAAAGTTAATTTCCTGTTAATGTTCACCAACGTCCCATTTGTGCGCTCAACAGTATCATTAGTTTTGGGATGATAGGGAGCAGAAAGCCACCAATACTCCGATTAACTGGTTGAGCTTGGCAAGGACATTGGCGGTAAAATTGATTCCATTATCAGTTAAAATAACTTTGGGACATCCATGCTTATGGATGATTTTTTCAAGGGCAAAATTGGCTGTAGTGCTGCTTCAGCTTCCTGAATAGCCTTGTCCTCAACTCATTTGGTTAAATGGGTGATGGCTAATTGATGTACTTGACCTTTATATTGCTTTTTGGAAGTGGGCTAAAGATGTCAATAGATACAGTGTGCTAGGCAAACTTGGGCCAAACAAGCTGGTAAGATGTGCTTTTTTAGAATAGTTTTTCACTTTGGCACTCAGCACAGCATTCTAGAGTTTCTTGAATGTCAAAATACATTGACTCCCAATAGCAGATTTGCTTCAGATGCTCTTTTGTCTTTTTGAATCCGCCATGCCCTATGGCCTTATGCGGCTCCATTATTAGGTCTGTTTGGGCCAAGGGTCTTTGAAAATTATATTTTTGCCCTCAACGATCTTGTAAAAGGTCTCGTTTTCAATAGTTGTATTTTTATTCGTAGATTTGAAAAGATTTTTGGATGAATTTGGGCTCAACTTGATACTCTTTGCTGACCATTTTATTAAACAACTCATCAGCAGCCCAACAATGGTTGTAATGGTAGGTAGTTGGGATAGGAAATCAGCTTTTTGATGTTTTATGCCAGCTTGATGCTCAATTGTGTAGTCATAATCTTGAAGCTTCAATGCCCAGCGGGCTGATTGGCCCTCAGGTTCCCTTAAGCTTTTCAACTATCTTAAATAAGCATGATTGGAAAAAACCTAAAAATGAGTGATATGAAGGTAAACCCAAAATTGCTTTCAAGCATATATGACCACTAATCATTTTCATTCTGTTACTGTGTAGTTCCTTTAATGAAAAACTAGAGTTTAACTAGAGAAGGCAACTGGATGCTCTTCACCGTCTTCTCCAACTTGGGATAACACGGCCCCATTGCCAGGGATGCGTAAGTTTGGATGATAAGCTCACAATCAAAGTCCAGGTATCAAACCACAGGCGCGCCTAATAGTGCCAATCGGAGTTGTTCAAATGCATACTGGCAAGATGGAGTCCTGTTAAATGGGACCTTATCTTTAAGTAGATAGAAAATTGGCTCCCCAAGTTATGTGAAATTGTTGATAAATTGGCAATAGTACCCCGATCATGCCTAAGAATACTTGGATATTGCATCTGGGTTTGGGCCATTTCATTTTGGTAATGGCATCCAGCTTAGCTGATTGGGGCAAATACCCACATTGTCAATTACAAATCCTAGTTATTACAGTTGTTCTTTAAAGAACTGGCATTTTCTGGGCTTGATTTCTAAGTTTGCGGCTGCTAGCCTTCTGAAAACCTCCTCTAAGTGTTCCAGGAGGTCGTCAAAAGTGCGTCTGAAAAAGTTGATATCATCAAGGTATACTAGTACACATGACAACTTCATATCTCCCAGATTTGTGTCCATATCCCTTTGGAAAGTTTGGGGCATTGCAGAGTCTTTGAGGCATTCTCATTGGCTGGAATAAGCCCTCTTGGTTTATAATTGCACATTTTTCGTGCTCATTTTTGGGAAGATTTATTTGTCAATATCCACTGATAAGGTCCATTTCCAAGTAGAACTTTGTGCCCTCTAGCCTATCCAAAGCATCGATGATTCATAGCAGAGGGCATGAGTCCTTCTTTATGATGTTGTTTAACTTCCAAAAATCAATGTCTACTTGGTTGCTTCCATCCTTTTTCTTCAATACTAAAATTGGTGCCACCCATGGACTTATTTGAAGGCAAAAACATGTCACTATCAAGGAATACCTAAATCTCCTTAGATACAGCTTCTTCTGATGATTTTAGCGTCTGATTGGGTGCAATCAAATTGGTTTATAATCTCTGGTATTGATTTTATGGGTGACACCCTTAGAACATCCCAAGTCAAAATTGCCTTTTGGCAAACTTTCTTGATATTTAGAGAAAAGTTCCTGAGCTTGGCTCTTCTTGGAGTTGATCAGGTTGCTTAAAATAGGCCATAGTAATGACAATTTTTATGCTGAATAGGTCCTTATTGTGGAGCCCTAATTTGACAAAAGTTTCAAACTCGTGGAATCAGTAAATTCCAAAGGTAGGGAACTGATGCAGAAATGCAATTATTTGATGTCATTTGATGGAGATGGACAAATTTTGCAGGTTTACACATATGATATGCATTTCTCCGCGGCCATAAATAATAAGACCTGGGGCAATGTCTGGTTTGAATCGAGATTTAGATCATGGTTGATATACTTCACCATAAAGTCCTTCCAGTATATTATTTGTTAATCCTGTTGGTATGATTACTTGATCTCCGTATGGTATAGTGATGTGCTGATTTTATTAAAGTGTAATGTCCTTTGACTCATTGATCTAAGTGGGTAGTGTTTTTATCTTTGTTCGCGCTTTGACATACTCAATTGGACTACTCCATCTTTGTAGGCTAGATTTGTGAATAGGCTGGGTTTCTTTTTCTCAACTACCATATCCCGGTTATAGTAATGTGGAATAGCCTGGCCAAGAATGGTAATAGTATCTTCCTTATGATTGGTATCAACTTCATATCTTCTTAGGAAATCAGTCCTGATTAGGATATCATAGTTTGTATTCAGCAATACTATAGCAGGTGCTGACACTACAATAGATCCGAATCTGAGAGGTAGGGTACTTTATGCAACCAGAGATTTAGTTGTAATCACTCCAGCTGTTCCATATTCCTGACAGTGGGCAACATCTGGCATAATTTTCAGTTTTTAACTAACTTTATGCTGACTATATTGATAGGAGCACCACTATTGATGATGGCCCAAACTTGCACCTTGTTTACTGCTATGTCTACATAAGTACATTCAGAGTAGTTTTTAGAGGTATTTATTGTATGAATGCTGTGATTACTACCCGATTTCAGGTGTGATTTCAGACTTGAGCAAATATATGGGAAGTTATCTGCTAAGGTCTTATATGAATGACTACTTGATCATTGTTAAGTGAAGGTAGATCGTTTGAGCATCTGGTTGGAGGTTTAAACCCTGATCAATAATCTATTTCACATAAGGATTTTGATACCTCTGCTCAAGCTACTTTAGTAATTTTCTGGGGTTTAGTTGCTTTTGCTGTGGCCTGAGTAGTGACCATTATGACATCATTGGCCACAATATGGTGGAGGTTAACTTTGGTGACATCTTCAGTTCTAAAAAGCTCTCCAGGGTCAGTGGATTGGTATGAAGATTGGTGGAGTTAGAGCATTCCACCTCTACTCTAACTTCTCTTTTCCCACCTCAATGTCACTGTTGCTTTCTAGAGCAATATTGACACCAGGCTTTTTGTTGGAACGTCTGTAGCATTGTCTAGCAAAATTCCCCTTTTGACCACAGTTTTGGTATGTAATCAGCCCTGTTTGCTGCTTTTGCTCATATTTTTGTTTTGTAGTTTGGAATCTTTTCTCTGGTTGGACATAGTATTTCTTTTTGGGAACGAAAATCGGGATTTTTGCTGATCCTTGGGCCAGATAGGGGTATTGAAATTACGTGAACAAATTCTCAAGTAAGTGGTGAGCTCCTGGATTCTCAAGCTTCCATTGAACGTAGGTACCATGACATTGTGAAGTTCATGGAAGGGCACAACTGCATGTTTCATTGCAATCTTTAAAAGTAATTGAGGTGGGTTGACCTTGGGACAAATATAACACAAAAAACTTTAAAGCAAGTACAGGTTTCAAACATGTGAACAAAACCTGTACTAGAGTGAAAGCAGTAATTACCCTGCCAGGCGTACCACTCTTTTAGCATTGCAATATTAGCGTCAAACTTATCTATTGCATTGCACCCACGCAGAACTTGTGCCTCGTGGAAAAATCTGTCTGCAAAGTCATTAATAGTCTTATTCTGCTTGAATTTTATATAAAGAAGCTCTCTTTTTCAGGTTTCTAATTTCTCAGGCCCTCCAAACTGTTTTGTCACTGCAATTTTGGTATCCATATAGGACCAATTGTCACCCAAATAGGGCATAACGAGGTCACAGCTATGGGCATTGAGAGAGATGATCAGTGATGATCCTTTTACATGGTCTGATGCTCCTCGCATTGCTTTTTCAAATAGCATGAGGAAAGAGTGACGTTCCCATCCTTATCAAACTTTGTTAAATTCAATGGTTTAGAGTCATCTCACCCTGTTTTGGGCGTAGGTGTTGTACTTCTTCTAGTACTTGAACGTCTTAGTGCATCATTGTTCATAATTGGCCCTCTTTTCTGTTGGGAAGTATCTGGAGTTGGGATGGATGCCAGAACTCTAGGCATAGAACGGATGTTCAAATATCAGTTTCTGCATTGGTGTCAAATTCTGATGATTCAATTTCATGATATTGCTCTGAACTACTGGATTCTGATGCTTGAATTTGGCCTTTAGTTTTTCCAAACTGTTTTTTGGCCAAATAAGAAGAACCTTTCCTAATTCTATTTTATCAAAGCTGTTTGAGCACTGGCTGCTTTGCTTTTTGAGGGATTCAAATTCTTTTTTGAGGTTGTCATACTCCTCTTTGTTTAAATCTTGATTGCTTTTAATGTCTTTGGCCATACTTTCTACTTGGGTTCACATCTGATAATTGCATTATAAGATCCCAATTCTCCTGAGTAATTCCAGTATTTCTGGCCTGCAATTTTGTCACCACAGTCCAAAGTTTTGAAATTTCCTCTTTATTATGGACATCCTCTTCATCCTTATTTGGGACAACTAGTTTTGCTACAAGGTCTTTGATGTTTTTGTTTACAGTACCCAGCTCAGCCTGAACATAATTCTCAAATTCATCATGCTTTGCATTTAAATCCAGGTGATTGCTTTGGCCTGACATGGCATGTATGGTAAGTCGTTCTGACTGAGATAATAGGAGATCTGAATGTGTTTCCAGTTTTTGACAGCAGTTATTCATGCTTTGTACCCATTTATGTGATAGCCCATAGTGAGCAAGAACTTCTGCAGATATCTCTGGGACTCCTCATTTAGAAGCTCTTGAGGTTGCTTAATCTCCCATGAGCTTCATTAGCAATTCCCATATTATCCACAATTGCTTTTTGGACTTCAGCAAAACTGGAATTTGTCCAGTAGAGCAGCTTGGGAAGATTGTTCCTCCCCTTGCACACAGTAGATTTCCGTGGTTTTCAGATTGTGTCTAGCAATGATTCGGCGGGTATGCTTAATTGAGGGTTGAACAAAGTTAACCAGAAATTCATTAGTTGTTTGACTTTCTGTGAGACGTTTGGCAAGAGATGCCATGGCTGCATCATGGTACTTCATGCATATCTCCACCTTGAGCGCTTGGTCCTTAAGGTAGTAGAACATGCCAAAGGAGGGATTGTTTTGAGAAGTACCAAACCTAAAACCCAGATAGAGGGTTTCCAGCATCACTTTTATGCTTGCAGATTTAAGATCAATTGGGCTTGTTGTATCTGCATGAGCTCCCCACTGTAATAAGATCCAGGGAGTAGGAGGTACCAGCTTCAGAGCCTTGGTAGCTGGTATTAAAATAGCCTTAGATTTCCTTGTCGCTGTTTTCCAGCTTGTTGTCACTTTCTCATATAACCAAATCTTCAGAAACTGGGTATATGAATCCATTTTGGAGAGTGCCCCCCGATTTTTAATGAGCACTAGTTGTTAAGTTCCAAGGATCGCTCACTTGATGATTAGATTCCTGAACGCTTAATTGGGATGAAGTTCCGTTAATTGTCCTTGATTTTGTCAGTGGCTTACAGCATTTGGACCATTCAGTAATTCACTAAGCATATTAAAATAGCTCCGACTCTTCTGGTCAATTTTAGGCTTAATTTTCCCTTCATAATCAGGAACTTCTTATGGGACAGGTTTAGTTACAAGCTGTGGATTCAGCACTTCCAGCTTGTCAACACTTCTCAAAGGAAAGATTTTGATAAAAAACTAGGAAAGAGATGAAATAAAATATCTTTATTAAAGGACTTTTATTTGATAATTAATCATTAGGCCAGGCGCCAGTATCTATGAATCTAGGACATCTCATGTTCACATTTGAGCACATAATTTCAAAAGATAATTTTACCACCACAGCTCAGCCATTGAACTGATACAACTGAGACCTATTGCTAGTTTATTAACGGCAAAATAATCTTAAAATTGGGAGGATTTCAGGGACAAAAATTGCAATAAAAACATGCAAAATTATCCTAGGATCTTCTTGATTTTAGTTTTGTCATACTGCTGACTAAACACATCTTCTGTGAAATTTCTGCATTGATTGAAGTAGGTGACGTACCCCTAATTGGGACATTGGCAGGCCTCTTTCTCAATAGCACTAGGTACTCCCTTTAAGATGGTACATGTGCAAGTGCTATCATGCCAATTACATCTATTGACATAAGAATTTTTCCCTAGAGCAGAATGTTATTTACGGTAGAATGTCTTTCAGTCCATGGGACTTTTAGACTTTATTTTCAGGTTAATCCTGTATGATTTCTTATGTGGAGTGTTTGATATTATTTCCAATATTCAGGACCATTTGATGAGTTTTAGGTGTAGTGATAATTGGCCATCACGCGCGAGTAGATTCAGCCTGAGCTTTTGATAAAGTAATTGATTGAATTGAAGTTGGGATAATTGGCCTGAGCCATATAGGCTTAAGATGAGAACTAAATATTAGCTTAAGCATTAAGAGGATAATCAGCCTGATCTTATGGTTGTCAAAGGGTTTTTTTAGTCAACCACCAGAATCTGACAACGTCTATATTAGATAGTGTGTGTTTTACTTCCCAAAAGAGAATAACTCAGTTATACCTGCCAGAGAAGTAGTCCCAACTATAAAGGAATAATTTTCTATTTTTTATAATTCAGAAGGTCTCATATTTTTTTGACAGTAGACTTAAAAACGTGAGCATACCAGAGTTACTTGGCTATTATTTTGGATTATCCTAGAATCTACTTTCAGATTACTAGCAGAAGTTTCATTAAAAAAGTGAGTATATATCTCATTTTCCTTGTTAAGTCAATTTAGCTTGCACAATTTTCTAAAAACTTAACACCGCCATCACTAAAGCATCAGCCCCTACAACTGACTCTTTTCACAATGAACCCGTAGCTAATCCAATTACATTTCCTGAATGGGGAACTATCTTTCCCCACTCTCCCCTTAGTGGTAGCTACAGCAACCACTGAATCAACTAACCAAAAATTATCTCAACAAACCTTTTCTCTAACCCACCAATCAGGAGTCAAAATAGACTACAATAAATTCTAGATCATCCTGCAAGCCACCCGCCACAGATCACCATATGCAAATAACCCAATCAAATAACTAAAATCTATGGAATTACTTGGTAGAGGTTAACAAATTGGGCGAGCTTATCCCTGAAGCCAAATGGAAGGCCTCCTCCATTCAATGTACCTCAATACTGAATACGCAGCTCAACTTAAAAAAGCGCCATTATGTGCCTCGCACTGATGCCAACCCATTTAAAAATAACGCTGATTAGCTGAAGATGCAGATGCCTCCCCTGAATGTCACCCAACCCGTAAAGCTGTTGCAAAGTCAGTTAAGTACTATCTGTGGGCCTGCCACCTCCTATCCTCCCTAGCTTATGCTCCCAAAACATAAAAAAGAACATTTCCGCTGCTATCAGGTGGCGCATACAGCAGTTTAAAATTTCTGTGGTTGCAAAGTTCAGCCCAAAGACCCTCATTACCCACAACAACCTTGTAACCATTGCCACCCTACCTAAAGTATGCCTTGAGGCTGAGAAAGCCCTTACAATCTACTTTTCACCCTCCACATAGCACACAATGAGTTGCAAGCACCTCTCTGTTATCTTGACCCCCATTTCCATGACGCGCCCATGCCAGTGCTCTCAGCTTTGTGCCATTACATGTCCACCCAGATAAGAACAAAGAGCTTCCCAATCCCTCTTCAAATTCCACTATGTTTGTATAGTGGGTTCCTTCAACTTGGTTGGTGTGATCTGTTTTGATATTTTGTCAGTTTGAGTGAATCCGTCTGTATCATCTCAACTTTATTTTAATTTATTTTATTTTAGTTTTTAGCTCTTTTTGAGCATTAGATAAGTCCATCCTCTGGTCGTCGTACCTTGAATAAATAATTAAATATGTTATTAAACCCATTAAATAGTGAGCTAACAACTAGATATTTCCCTAGTGATTCATGAACATCCAGTTTAGACTGGATCTTCTTGTAAATCCTGAGTTTTTCTGGTATTATATAATACTCCAAACTTGTTTGATAAGTATTATTTTCTATTCATTTGAATCATTGTTGGCTATCAGTAGCAGTAGAAAAATATAGTTTTAGGTTTTTTATTTAGGATATACCACTGGGTACCTTTAAGAGCCAAACTTTGGTGTGTCTGGTGGATGGCTTCTTACCAAGTGACCTGACATTATGACCAACATATTGCCACCCATCAGCACAAATTACGTATTATCAATTTATTCTGATTTTCCTTAGCCAACAGCCATGATAATTAAATCACTTTTTACATATATACATTAATAGTTTCTAGCCACAATGCTGATAAATTTGTATAATAGATATAAACTCATGTAACATCGATGAATCCCCCCTTGGGTTGGGACCATCTAGTACTAAAAAAAAGATATAAACTCATGTAATTGGCCTTCCCATAGAAGTATAAAACTGTTGCTAACAGTTAAGTGATTTCCCTGTCTTTCCAGAATGATTATGCAATTGCCTAACATTTCTAAGATTTTTGGGTTACCAAGTATCTTGTACTAATATGAACCCATAGTTTTAATAGTTCATAAAAAGGGGTAGTATTAGAAAAGGACTTCTTGAATGTTTAGTTAAATGTTGCTGAAGCCAGACAACTAAAAACAACACCCTAAGCCCTTTAGCCATTGTCAGTACATGATATTAAAGTATGCGCCAATTTATTTAAAAAGAACAATTATTTGGGGTTCCCTACTGGCTCAAGATTATTTCATTATACAGAATAACTGTTAATTTAAGTCAACACATCTATAGTTGTAGAATATATTGAAGCACCAATTTTTATTGTGGATCTACATCATATCATTGAGATGCTCTGGCAAAAGAAGGCTGGTAATCTGCTTATCCTTATCTAAGAACCTGGCATGCATCTTGATGTTAACTTGACCCTTTATGAGATTTTAAAGTGTAAGTGTTAGTGAAGATCTAATTAATAGATCACAAAGGGCTTTCCAGTTTTTTTACTTTTTCAGTTTTTTCCAACCCCATGATTATCATAATAGAGGACTCACTACCCAAAAAAAATGATTAGGATCCATCAGTCCTTGTTGACCTAATCCTTGTTCTCAATTTATTGGTTTATGAAATGGAGTAGGCTTTGATCTGCAACTGAATAAAATTTATTGAGTTTTGAAGTTAATGATTAGGAATCATATTCTTCTTTTAAATGCATGAGCATAAGATAACGGTTATTTAAGGTTTTTTTATATATTATTAAATGGTGACAGCCCCATTAATGATTGAAAAGCAAATTAAAGGTGATCATATTAAAATGCAGAATAAGATATAGCATGTGATTCACCCATAATTAGCTTCCAAAGGGTACAAAGAAAAGTACTATTTACTCTTTTCATGATGCCATTGGTTTCTAGTGATAGGTGTTAGCACCGTCCCTTGAATACTCATTAAATCTTTAAGCTTGAGATTATAGGAATTTAAAAGTCTCATCATCTGACAAAATGAACTTCAGAAAGCCATACCAATAGACGATATTTTCTAAAAAAACTTAGCATTCTTTTTATAAGTCTTTGACTATTTTTGCCTCCACCCACTTAGCGAGATGATTGATGGCCACAATGATGTATTTAAATTGCCAACAACTGTCGGTAAGATGGCCTAAAATGTCCATAGAGATGGCGTGCTGCGCAAAATATTTTTTACTGATTGAAAAGAGGTGCCCTTCCAGTAAGGGGCTTTAGTTTGACATTAATGTCAAAAGGTAAGAGTCTAATGATATTAAAGCATACCGATTCTTGATAGTAATGTGTTGGGACCATCTAGTACTAAAAAAATAGTAATGTGTTTTCAAAAGCTCTGGTGTCTTCTTATATTTCTTTATCTCCATTGCTTAATGACCGTGATTATTAATTCCTTTAGCTATGATGGCCTAGGAACTAAAATTTGTTAGTTGTCTATAATCTTATATAATTTCCCATTTTTAACTAAGGTATAGATTCTAAAGTTCTTTTATTGAGTTGAACCTCTTTTAGCTCATTGCCATAAAAGTTATGTTACCATCTTGTCAAACTTTTAACAGCCCGATTTAGTGTTAAAGCCACAGTAAGCAGACAAGAGAGTAAATCTACGCCTTACTGTTTCATGCTAGGGCAATGTTAGATCTCAAATTCATAGGTCTGTATGTCAAAGTTCATCTGGCCAGCCGCCCTTCCAGCTATCAAAAATTTTCTAAACAATAAAGAGAAGCATAATTAAATGCCACTGTAAAGTGAACCCTGTGAACTTAAGCACAAACTACTTACAATTATAGATAACATTCAGATACTCTTTCTTGGTTTTCATCTAGTTATGTTTATGAACATCCAGAATTTGGCTACAATAAACCACTGGGTACTCAATCACTTCTAAGTCAGTTTAAGATAGAACTTTCCCTACAGCAGTGATTAACGAATCCATATTTACAATAAATGTTTATCAAAGCTAGAGTCTATAAGTATTGTAGCTCAAGTAAACAAATCATCAACTTTTTAAAGCCAACTGACATTATAAGTTGATTCAAAGGATACTCCATTCTTAACAAATGAAACAAGGGCTTACCAATTTTACTTAATATTTTGACAAACTGTGGTAGTAGTGGATCATTCCAGGAGATACCTGAATGTCTTGTTTGCTACTCAGCCACATCAACCTTTTAATAGCCTAAATTCAAACTCACTGGGGCCTTAACCCAGCTTTCTAATAACAAAGCTAAGATACTTAAACCGTTGCTAAAAATTGCATTTCCAAAGTTTTTCAGATTAGCATTAAAAATTTGATGGAAGATTTCCTCCACGTTCTGTATGTTCATTAAACGCTCTGAAAGATACATTTTAATCATCCAGATAAACCGAATCTCAGGAGATTTTTAGATCACCTAAAATTTTATCCACGGCACATTGGAAAGTTGCAGGAGCATTGCACAACCCTTGAGTCATCTAAACAGGTTGATACAAGCATTGATCCATAATCATGATACATTTCTCCTGTTAAGACTTGGACAACGCAATTTTCTAATAACTCAAAATTAAATTTCATGGCCAAAAAATATCTTATGCTGTCCAAGCAGTCAATTTCATCATCAATGCGTGGAAAAAACAAAACTACTTCTATTGATTTTTTAAGTTTCCAATATTTTATCAACAATAAATTGGAGCCGTCCTTCTTTTTGAAGTTAATCTGTGAGGATTAAGGACTTTTGGACGTCACTAAACCCACTTGTGCGATCAGAATAATGTCTTTATTTTTTTAGTACTAGATCAGAATAATGTCTTTATTAGTCTCATTATCGCCCACTTTAGATTGCATAATAAGATGCGTGTAAATGTGGAGGAATATTGGTATCAAATACTGTAGCACAAATTTGTGCACACCCCAAATTTATTTCATTTATAGAAAAATTATCTTTCAACTTACAAACAAAGCTGGTGCTTTATCTTTTAAATCCTCTAAAAGATTGGAGAGTTTTTTGCAATGAAATAATGGTTAATTTGCTTGGCATTCCTCATTGCCAAGTCCAAGTTCATCCAGACTAAAAACAGAAACTTTTACAACTCTTATGAAGGGAAGATGTGAACTAAAGAAACAATCAGTTACTGCTTAGTTATTAATGGGATAAGGATATATGTTAGCCAATAAAATTTAGATTTCTCATGATTATGAAGAATAAACCCAGGCTCAGCAACTGATTTCCAGCTAGAATGACAAAAAAGAGTAATCTCGCCATATATATTCTTTGAGGGATATTAAAATCAAATTTAATTCCTTATTTATTAATGTTATGGCAATTAGGTCAGAATTTGGCTATAAAAAGACGGAATGACCTTTAATTTCATAATCTGATCAGACAGCCATTTGGTTTAAAATCCAAATTTTGTGATAGCTATGAAGCATAATTATAGTTTTTATAAGTGAGAATAACAAACGCCTGCTGGTGGGGCTTGAGGCCGCAGTCCATTCTATTTTAATAATTAGAAAGGGTTTGATCCAGTAACAATGTGTTCTCATTATATCAGTAATGATTACATGTATCCTCATATGCGAGGTACCAATAAGAAAATCTTAATTTTTATTTGTTAAAACGATGGCAAAAGCAGATATCACCAGTGAGCCATAATGCAGCGGTAATTGCACTTTAAGATCCTTCATTATTTTTCAACCTTAATTTAAGTACCATATACTTTACAATGCTCATATATTGTGAGTGAAGCCCAGTTTCTTTATCAGTCTAGTGGACACAATTTTAATCAGTGCATACTATTCCTGATGGCCCTACTTTGAGTTTATTAGTGTAATATCTATATAATTGAACTCATAGTAAGTAGATATTTAATAAGTTAAGTAAAATAACATTGAGGATGTCATCTTGGCTCAAAAATGATTGTAATTCATCACTAAGTTGTGGACTTGATTCCTTTAATATTTTAATAGATATGACTGTTAAAAATTTGGATGGTATTGTTAGGATCCATCATGTTGTTCATACAGGTTGAACCCACTGAGCAACATACAGATGATGTGAGGATCATTGGTCCTTCAGACACACTTGGAAATATTCTTAAAATAGGAGCAATTGCCCCAATCGATTCTTTATTCATTTCTTATAAATACAGCTACCTTTCGCTGTCCCATTTCTTCTCTAGTATTAACAACATACCTCTCTCAATCGCCCATCTCGCTTAAATACAGCGGCTTCAGGCGATACTGCTCTCATGGCTTAGGCTATTCTATTCTGCTGATTCTCCTTGAATTCAGCTTGTTATTCTCTAAACTTCTATTGCCCTAATTGTAAGCAATTTATTTCATATTTGTCAAATGTCAACATTGCTTTATCGCCTTATTGCTTTATATAGAGGCAATCCAATAAAAGTCTGTTATATCCTAATATTGCCTCATCTTGAGGCACTCAAATAATCATACTGATATAATTTTTGGCAGATGCCATCCTAGCTGTCACACGATTATCATCCAGTTATATTGGAATCATGACATTACCCCCTCCTTGACTGGACAATAAGGCTCCTATTGCTTTTATGGTCATAGGAACTTTGCATGCGCTCAGTTAATGATCCTACCGCTTGCAGGATCCTTGATGGTATATGCGTTGACTCCAGTTTTCTCTATAGCCTCAAATAGACCAATCCAAATACTGGCCAGCTTTTGATTCTGCCCAAATCCATGTTGGTCTTGGAAGAGAGCCATATCGCCTTCCTCAAATGGCACCAGCCCACTATGATGTGCCTGATCAGCAGCCTGATTCCTGATCTTCTTGGTTAAGCTGAAGGAATATGCTTCGGTTTACATTTTAATCAGAATGTTCGCAAGGTTAGTCAAATAGCGGTGGGGTTCCAGTCCACCAGTGTCTTCTACACACAAATAGAGTAACACCGGAAGAGCCAGGTGTCAGCCATATAGTAGTTGGAAGGGGTTCTTCCCAAGTGGCGGAATGGTAACTGATGTTATAGGTAAACATGGCAGTGGAAAGGAGAGAGCTTCAATCAGAAGGTTGATCCATTACTAATTTTCATAGTATGTTCACCAGAGTTCCATTCACCCATTTGACCATTCCATTGAATTTCAAGGTGGTACAGTGTCATCAGAACCCCACGGATTACCATAAGCTCGTTTAGTTTGGGTAGGATGTGCGAGGTGAAGTTGGTTCTATTGTCAGTGAGAATAAACTGAGGGCAGTATGTTGCTGAGTAATGCATTCCATCATGAACCTGGCCACTGTAACCACCCCTAAGTCTCCTATCGCCCTTGCTTCGACCCACCAGATCAATTGGAAAATAGCCACAAGAATGTACTTACACCAGTTGGCTCCTGTTGGAAAGGGTCCAATGACATCAAGGGAAACTGTGTGCCAAGCGAAATGTGGTTTTACAACCTGATACAAAGTCTTAAGGCAGAATGGCTTCTCCACTAGGCACTGATGGCATCAGGAAATGGTTTTAAGCACATTAAAGTTCATGCTTTCCCAATAGTACCAAGGGCGCAACAAAAATATAGTCTTATGCACTCCACCATGCCTGACTGCCTTGTGAGCGCTCATAATGATTCCTGGTCGTTCTGAGGGGCGCGGAAAATTCACCTAGAATTGCTGATCCACTTGTGCAGCTCCCCATTCCGTTGGAAGGTATTTGTTCACATCTCATTTAACACTTTGATCACTTGGGGCGGTTTGTCATCACATTTTCTGCTGAGCATCTCATCATACATCACGTTGCTGAGGTCCGCTGTCACCGCAATAGTCAGTAATTGAGATAAACGGTCAGCGTTCTGGTGCTTTGCTCCTAGCCAATGGAGAATCTCAAAATCATAAGACTGCAACTTAAGAGCCCATTGAGCCACTGGCCTTCAGGTTCTTTGAGGTTCTGCAACCAGCGTAATGACGCGTGATCTGTTATGACTTTAAAATTTACCTCATGCAGATAGACTCTGAATTGCTTATATGCGTAGATCACTGCTAAGCACACCTGCTCAGTCACAGTATAATTACACTTGTGACAGTTTAGACTTTGACTACAATACACTACCAGATGTTCCTCTTTATCGTCGATTCTCTAAGAAAGTACAGCCCCAACAGCGGAGATGGACGCATCCATTTGAAGATAAACTTCCAATCAAAGCTCAGATATCATGACACCAGGATGCTAATCAACGCCATATGAAGTGTATCGAAAGCAGATTGATGACGTTCCATCATTTGAACACAGCATCCTTTTTTAACAACTCGAATAGCAGCCCCCATTACAGCTAAAATTAGGGATAAAGTGCCAGTAGTAACCATTCCCAAAAATATTTGTATGTCGCTCTTACTATTGGGTGTAGTCATTTTGCTGATGGCTTCCACCTTAGCTGACTGTGGTTTCAGCCCTTTAGAGTCTACCACAAACCCAAAATTAATCCAGCTGATCTTTGAAGAAGTTATATTTTTAAGGTTTAATTTTAATGTTCACCTCAGCCAGCTGGCGGAATACTGCTTCTAGATGGTTGAGATGCTCCAAAAAGGTTTAAGAGAATACATTAATATTGTTGAGGTATACAAGGACGCATGACAGTTTCAGGTCACCAAGAATAGTACCTATGGCTCGCTGAAACATAGCCAGGGCATTGCACAGCCCTTGAGGCATCCGCGTCAGTTAGAAAAGGCCTTTGGAGGTGATTACAGAGCATTTTTCCTGTTCTGCTGGGGTTACTCGATTTTCCAGTAGCCTGATATCAAGTCCATCACAGAAAAATAACGGGCTCCCCATAACAAATCCAAAGCATTGTCAATCTGTAGGAAAAAGGTTCAAATTTTTTTCATAATACTTTTGAGCTTCCGGTAGTCTATTACTACACGGTTGGTGCCATCCTTCTTTTTACAATTAGAACAGGCGAAGCCCATGGGCTTTTGGATGGTTTGAGCATTTCTTACTCTAGCAACTTGTCAATTTCATCAGTGACAATGTCTTCCAATGCCCTCAATCAGCGGTTCAGCTGAGACCTTATAGGAGGATGATCTCCTGTGTCTACTCAATGGACCACCCCCCAAGCACAACCTGAATCATGATTGTCAACAGCAAAAATCCCCTTATACTTCTGAAATAAAGCTTTTACTTGGTCTTTTTGTTCTTCTGATAGTCCTATTAAATTACTCTGTGGTACTAATGTTAGTAATCCAGCTGGTGTCTCAACTGGTAGACCAAATTCATCCAATGACCCAAAATCATGAATCTGAAGGACCTCATCTATTGGAATCAGATGTAAAATGCTACAATTTGGTATCAGCAGATTTGCATTGGTTCTCTCTAGAGTTTTGCTAACAGAACCTTAATCTCTCCATGTCCCAGAAGTATAATCCTGGAGCCACATGCAGCTCAATCGTGTTTGATGGTAGATCCCAATGACTTCCCCATATAACCCACTAGGCACTTCCACCTCTAACTCAGAGTTCACTAGGACTTGATGGCCAGAAGGGAAAGATATGGGTCCTTCCACTAGAAAAGGTATCCCTTGATATTTGTATATCTGCTGGGGGAGGTCCCGAGTTTTGTGCTTTAGTCAATGGTAGCAAACAGGGCATACCCCATCACTATAGGCAAGGTTGATATGGCGCATATGCACCAGATCCTTTGGTACTCCGCTAGTGGTAAAGTAAATTGGGATCTGCTGATCCAGAATGGCGAGGGTCTCCTCCGTCATATTAACAACAGCTCTGAAATGGCACAGGAAAGGGGTCCCGATTAACAGGTCATATTTTTCATTTGGCAGCACAATTGCTGGGGCTACAATGACAATGGATCCAAAGCGTAGAGGTGGTGCACTGTAAGCCCCTTCAGAGATGGTGCTTACTGCTCCAGCAGTTCCATACACCATTTGATGGTCCACATCAGGTTTCAACGTCAACTTTGCCATTAATTTAGTGGAAACTATGCTGACTGGAGCACCAGTATTTATTATAGTGTAAACTCTATTTTTAATTATAAAAATTTTACAGTATGTATACTCAGAATAAAATAGAATGTTGACTGTTAAAACGTAAACATTTACGGGCTCTTTTTTTCAAGAAAGCTCATTATCCCCTCACTGACTTGGAAATATGTTTTCAAAGGGATCTACCAGAAGGGCGACATTTACTCCTTTCAGAGTTGGTACATCTGTGGCAGAATTGAGTTTGCCCAAGGAAGCTTGATCAAGCATTTGACAGGCATACTGCTTCAGTTGTTTGGGGGACCCTTCTTCCGCTGCTGCCTTGGCTTATGCTCAGGTTACTACGTTTACTCCTCCAACTGGTTGCTGATATAAAATTCCGTCATCATACTGAGGGACTTCATCAGGGTATACTACTATTGATTTGGGGACGTTTTGAGTTGGTATCGCAGAGGTAGAGGGTCCCATCTCTACTTCGCTCCACCCTTTCCCTGATAGTATTAATCTTGGTGTATTTAGTTCACACAGCGGTTATGGCAGAATTTTGCCAAATGACCAGGGTGGCCGCATTCATAGCAGTTAACCCCATAAGAGCCACGTCCTTGATTATCATAAGAGGGTACTGACTGGAAAGTTTGGGGTCGTTCAGCATAACCAGCCCCAGGTCAGTAAGCTTATTGTTGACAGTCGGCATAGCTAGGTCCTGGTTGGTAACTGGGTTGCTGTCGGTTTTATGGCGAGCCAATTGTTGCTGATCAAATTTTTCAGTATAATTTGGCTGAAGATGTGGCACAGATTTATAGTAAGGCTTAGGATTATTAACTGTAACTGGAGTCAGATGAGAGTATTCTCCTGAATAAGAGGGTGCAGTAGCAGTGGTAGTCTTCCATTCCATATTCAGCAGTGGAAAGTTAGGGGATAAGCGATGCAAAAACTGTACAATCTTGAGCAGAGTACGTTGTCATCCAGAAGTGGCAAAATGACATTATGAAGCTCGCAATATGGCTTCAACGCGGAATTCATATTAATGCATACGTTGGCTTCCACTAAGTACCCTGCTCCAATCAGCACTTGGTCTTCTGTTGTGAATCTATCAGCGAATTCCAGGAGAGTCTCATTTTGATGGAATCTGATTGTTAATAATTCTGCTTTCTGCTGCAACATCTTTGATGTACCCCTAAACAGGCGGAGTACAATATCCTTCATGTCCTTATAGGTGACAGAGCTACTTGGGAGGTAACAGGTAACCTGATCAGCTTTTCTAATATCCAAGGCAGATATTAACAACTTAGCCTTCTGCCTATCAAATGGCTTTCTGCTGAAAACTCAAACCGTTTGTAGAACCCATAAATGTTCCTGTTGCAGTCAAACGGAGGTAATTTTTGATATTAACCTCCTCATCCCGTTCATGGGGTTTTGGGCCATACTGAGGAATGGGTCGAGATCCAAAAGTGGCTTCTTGATGAAGATTTGGGTCAGTGGAAGTTTGGATGCCCACCACTTCAGGGGTAGCATGACCTTCTGCCATGGTTTGTACCACCATTACTTGAGTGAAGGGTTGTTCCAACTAATATTCATATCTGGTACTACCAAATTGGGTGTAGTAGCTCCAACCAGCGTCATATTCTTCCTCGTATGATGCCCCTTCTTGATGGTCATCCCTATCCCAGAAAGAAGCCCAAGAGGTATTGGTCAATCTTTGTTATGTGCACTGCAGCCGTTTGGTGGTATCATTTAATTAGTTGTCAAGTTCTTTTTTTGTTGCCCCAAGATTTGCAGTTTGGCTAAACGTACTATCAAGTTGGTGCATGACAGCATCTCGTTCTTGAAGAAGTTCATCTTGTTTTTTGAGCACCGCATTTAAGGTAAGTTTGAGGACTTCATATCCAGCTTATGTGGTGTTCCGTAAAGATTCCCCAGCAACACAACTTTTGTAAGCCATGGCTGGCGACTGGAGTTCTGGAGTGTTAGGTGGTTGATCAATGGGCCCCCTATAGTGAGCACCACTGTTATAAATTTGGACGGTATCATTGGGATCCGTTGTGATGTTCATTCAGTTCAAACCCACTGAGCAACAGACAGACAATGTGGGGATTGTCAGTCCTTTGGACACACTTTAAAATATACTTAAAATAGGAGCAATTGTCCCAATCAATTCTTTATTTACTTCATATAAATACAGCTGCCTTTCGCTGTCCTGTTTCTTCTCTACTATTAGCAACCTAATTCTCTCAATCGCCCATCTCACTTATATACAGCGCTTCAGGCAAATACTGCTCTCATGGCTTGGACTATTCTATTCCAACAATTCTCCTCAAATTCAGCTTGTTATTCTCTAATCCTCTATCTCACTAATTGTAGGCAATTTACTTTGTACACATCGAATGTTGACATCGCCTTATATAGAGGTGATCCAATAAAACCCATTATATCTCAATATTGCCTAATCTCGAGGCACTCAAACTATTGTACTGATATCATTTTTGGTGGATGCCACCTTAGCTGTCCCACGATTATTGTCCAGTAATATCAGAATTGTGACAATGGCCATATGGACCCTGTTTAGTTTAAGGGTATCACCAAAGTTGACAAGAAGCTATTATTGTCTAATTGTTGGACATAAGGTTATATTACTCATATAGTAATTAAATAACATTATTTTCCAGTGGTGACAGAAAAAGTTAAATTACAACTACTTAGTGATTATCTTATAAAAAGCAACTACAAGCGCCCAAATTTCTTTTGTAGTTCAGTACCCATTAATGGTAGTCAATTTGAAACTATTTGGGGATTCTATTAGCGTTAAAGGAGGTGTAATATTTCTTTTTAATCCGCCTCATATTATCCAATTTATTTTCAGTATGTGAATTTACCACATAAATAGGAGACTCAGAAACCATATTAGGACAGTGATTTATATGACCCTTTGTATGTTTCATACCCAAAAAGCAAATTTGATATTCATTACAATTAGTAGATTGTAGTCTATAATATATTTTTATCTTTTTATTGTGGAAGGATCCCTACTAACAACTCTGAAAGGCCCTTGTTGACTAGATTAAGCGCTTTAAAACTGATGGTGCTTTGGCAAAGGTAGTTAATCATTTGAGTAATAGTAAGTTTATTATTGAGAACCAACAACATTACCTAAGGCCTTTTTATAGCTCACAAACATGTCCAAGGGCAATTTGGGCATTAAAGTTAACCAAAGCCCCATCATCATATAACATTTGTGTCTCAATGTAAAAACGTTTATCAAAAGATGCCACAGATTTATCATTGTTAAAAGATAAATTAAGGAACAACGTCCTATGCATTGTTATCCATTCTTCTTCGCCAAACTCTCAAAATTATGAGGTCTTTGGTGTTGCTTTAAGTCGTAACAACTTCTTTTAATTTTCTCATTACAAGTTCCTTACTGTAAGATTCCACTTTATTCATCAAAGTAGACGACTTAGCAGCCTTGAAAGGAGCTCACGTTGCTGATCTCAAGATAATCAATAAGTATATGGACATCACATTTCTTTCAAACTTGAGTAAGCTAATTGGGTAAAAGAATATTGCATCATTTTTGCAGGGCCATAAAGACCCAATTATTCTGATTTAACCTAAGGGTTATTTGACAAAAAAGGAAAAATATTGACTTTGGGCCTCCAGAGCTGTAAGAGTAGAAGTCTATAGAATGTGAGAAGAGGATGCCAGAGAGAAAGTCGTTGATGAATTGGGTGGCAAAGGTAATTTATTACTTAGACTCCAAGTTCTTTACATACTCAGAATTAAT
This sequence comes from Massospora cicadina, assembly GCA_022478985.1. Classification (NCBI taxonomy): domain Eukaryota; kingdom Fungi; phylum Entomophthoromycota; class Entomophthoromycetes; order Entomophthorales; family Entomophthoraceae; genus Massospora; species Massospora cicadina. The sequence goes on from JAKSZP010013506.1 coordinate 64,644, forward strand.
AAAATCTGGAAATTTTAGTATAAACCATAGTCATTTGCTGCATAGTCAGCACCGCATTTCCTTTGGAGTTGGGTTCCAACAGTTTAATATCCATAAGCTATTTATATATTTAATTTTACAAACTTGTAAAGTGGAGGCATTCTGTCAAGTTCTATTTTTCACCTTTTTAAATTTCTTATTGTAATTCAAAAGGTGTGACTTTAGCTTATTGATTTCCAGTCCTTTAAATTCTACTAGTAGGTGCAGGGAGTTGATTTCCTGAATAAGGGTTGTAAAATAACATTACTTTGGGATCTTGTTGATCCTGAGTTTAATAATCTTTGCAAAACTCCAATATTGTTCATATTATTTATCACTAATAGTACATATAGGCTGGTCATAATTATGCTAGGCATCAATGCTGACCATTTGTATCATTAGAACGATGCATAACTTTAGTGCAGTAATATGCATCTGTCTGAGTCATCTTTGGATCATAAGTGTAAATGGTGGTGGAGATAGCCCCTAGTGGTGAGACAAAAATGTTGAAATTGCTTTTGTGCGTCAGATTCCAATTTCACAGGTAGAAACGCACTTAACAACAAGTATACTGTATGATGAATTAGCCTGAAAACATAGTTACAATAACTAATTGGTTTTTTAAAAGAACTTATTGCAATAAACAAAGCACACCACAGACTCTCATTTCTGACGGTGACATTATCTCACTATGAGGTTCTTCTTATGATTCTTTTAGCAGGCTATTTAAAGTAACTAGATCCTTTCAGTTTATTCACTACATTATGCGTTATCCCCTGAATCTTTAATTTCCCAATGAAGCCAACTATTATATCTCTTATTGTAATGTGAATATTAGTCATTTGGAGGAATAATCATCACAGACAGGGGGATTAGTGGCTATGGTATAGGGTGATTTCAACTATTAGTATTTGATTTAAGAGGGACAAGGCACCTTAATAAACCGTGATACATACTAGTAAAAAGCTCCTAACAAAGGTTTATTCCAGCAATAAAGCAAGTAAAGAAATTATAGTATAGTGTTTTGACTTACGGGGCCATGAGGTCAAGGTAAATCAAAATAAACTTGATGTATAGGGGTCAGAAATGATGGGATAGCAAGGGATTAATTTTATATTGATACGTGTGTTAACAAAAAGAATTTGCTTGTTGACTAAGATTTTATAGCTGATTTTAACCTTATCTGTCGTGATAAAAAATAAGAACCATTTTTCTGTTGCAGCTATACTTTTTGAGGTACAGAGTTAATTGCTAGTAAGCATTTTCACTATAAAAAGTCTGTTGAGTTGTGGTAATGTGACATCAATCAACTGAAGAATCATTTATCAAGATGCCATTTTTGTTTATATAACCTTGTGCTTGAATCCAGAATAGTCTAAGCTCTTTTTTGTAGTTTTATTATAAAAGAAGTTTATATAGGCAAATGAGTTGTGTTAATCATCCTGATTTACTTTGCCACTTAAGTGGTGAGTACATACTGAAATGAAAGTAAAAAACTATTACATAATTTGTAAAAAGAGTGTACCTTAGATACTTTGACATTAAACTTGGTTACTAATATAGCCTGTGGGCTCCACACATTTGTTTTAAAAAATTTATTAACAACTATACCAGTAGACTAATTGAAAAAGAAGGAGTCTGAAATTTGGTGTGGCAATGGTTAAAAAATTCCAAAAACTCAAATTGATGGCCACATTGGCAACTGAATTGGATTAATAACAATTGATTACTTAACAAAATAAAATAAGGTTACAAAACCATTGTTAACTTTTGACAGTATTGCTTAAATCTGCTAAGCTGGTTGCACAGGTCTAGTACCACTGAGAAACGGATGGATGACATGAAGATTACTGATCCATGTTAATTCAAAATTTTTAATAAATAAGGAGCTAGCGCCCTGACGGATACCAGTTTATTGAATATATAAAATAATGAACTACTTCCTCTAACCCTAATCCTTTTCTCTTTTCCTCCAAAAGACCTCCTCTTTCCATTCTCCCATTCAGCTTTCAATCTTCAATATTCTAAGTTGATTTTGAACTATCAGCTTGTTAACTCTCTATTCAAACCAACTTTAGGGGTTTCATCCCATCATTGAGGCTTTGGTGGATTTCCTCTATTTGCCAGACTACTACTGCCTCTAAAGACTCGCTTCAAGTTGACATAAGTTACTTCTCAATCTTGTGGCTCACTTTGGCACTTGAAATACAATCCTCTGAACATATGGCTTATCATCCAGTCATACCACTTTTTGACAACCCTTGCTTTGGTCTTATAAGATTTAGTATCATGACATAAATTGGTAATCTATGTGGATCTAAAAATGGTAAACTTTATTCTTGGTCAGCAAGGTGGCTACACATAATATCCTTGCTTGATGTTCCTTTAAGTTAGCAGAGAAAAATAATATTACTTGGTAAGAAAAGAGTGGTCTATGAGGATGATCATGGGTTTTTGGGAAAGAAATGTTATTCATGAACCCTAGTTGGATGGAACAGTAATATTGCCTCCACTGCATATAAAGCTTGATCTTATGAAAACAATTTTTGAGGGCTATTGAATATATGCCATGTTTTTATGCATTTTCCAAACAATGCCTGGGATAAGTGCAGTAAACTTAAATTTGGATTCTCAGTTGCTTAAATTAGACTGTTCACAAACTATTCTCATTTGTGTAATTTATGTTTGAGGCAGAGCGGAAAGCATGAAAGTCATTTGTCTTAGTTGTCAGAAACTTTCTTAACAACCACAAAGCTAAATATATGAAGAACTAGCTAACTGTATGATCAACAACTTCAGAGACCTTTAATGTAACATGAGCATATAGGTTCAGTTCTTGGACAGCCACAAGGACCATTTCCTTAAAATCTAGGCGATGCCAGTGAAGAACAAGGTTGGAAAATTCATCATGAAATTAAAACGAAAGAGGAACATTACTTGGAAATTTTGGATACACATATGAAACCAAATTACTGCTTGACTTTCAAAGATCTGTCTAAAAATTTCATTTAAGATCCAAAAAAAAGAAACTTCCAGATTGTAAATTAGCTTTAAACTGATTTTGATATTATTAGATGTGAGTATTAATTGTTATTTTATCTAATGTAGGGATAATGATATGTTAGTATGAGGTTTATTAGTCACTGAAATAAAATTATAAAATAAAATAAGGATGTTATTTTTAGATATATCATATATGCCTTGATTCTAATTATAATGGCATAACGTAAATCATGCAACTGGATTTTTTACAAACTAAAGCTCATATGCTTAGACTAATTCAATAATAAAACTATCATGTTAAATGCTAAAAATGAGCTGAAAAAAGCTCTGGAGCTAAGTCATGTGTTGGGTTGTGTAGTTAACTCTTTAACTCTGGTTTCTGACTTAACCTTAGGTACAGTTTTGTTGGCGATATATCCCAATAAATCATATTAAATTAATTTCTAGAATAGCATCAGCATAACAACCAGATTAATCAAGCACTCTTATCTTTTTGTTAGTTAGCTATAAAAATTATATATAGCATAAATGATCAGATGGTTGGTCATAAAATAATAAAATAAATGCACAATGAATAGAAAATAAAACCATGATTGGAGAAGACTTACAGTTTTCCATAAATATAAAATTATCAAGTTGTTTTATTGATTCTGTAAAACCTTATTTTATATATGGTAGCATAACCATATTATAGTATGCAGTTTTTTATGCTTAGATTATGACTGATGTTAAGACATATAATGTTTAAGACTTTAATGGATGGACTTCATGCATTTTGTAATTCTAAGAATCACTTTTTTAAATGTTATTTTAACAATGACTCTTAGGTCCACTAAGAAGACTAGTAAACATTTAGCACAAATTTTGGTAAATCCTGCAAAGGAACACGCTGACTCTTTAAAGAAAGCCAGTAAGGCCAAGAAAACAACTTTAGAGGTTACACGTCTGTGTCATCTAGGGTGACCAGCTCTTAATTGGCAGCCAAGATGGCATCACCCCTGACCCTGCACTCTCTGCAATGGGCGCTATCTTGCCAGATTGCTCTTCAGCATCCTGCACGCCCATCATCTCAGGGCGCGCTGCAGCCCACCAACCCCCAGCACAATCACCTATCATTTAAATGATTGTGCAAGCTGTTTTGATCTTTAAGGACCAGTAAAACTCATACCAGAAATTCCAAGTATTTACCTCTAATATTGTGTTAAATTTGTCTGCCCCGCTATTATCACAGAGTTGGTGCCTCTTGCTTTCCCAGTGAGGGGCAACGCTAAGCCACCAGGCCCCCAAACCCTCAGCCATAAGGATGGATAATCTTTTCAATCTTGTTCACTGAGCACTGAGAAAGATCCATCAGTACCTCCTAATGAGGGTTTCTACCGGTCTAAATCTTGGTGCTTTTAACTAATCACATTCTCAATAGATCATTTTTAATTCTTATATTGGAACTACTCAAGTTAGCACTTCCAAAATAAATGATGAAATTGACCAATTCACCAATAGGCCTACAAATTTTACCAGAGGTCTAACTTTACTCAATCTGAGTTTTCAATCATGGACTGGGCTAGTGACAGTCTCTCCTTACTCCTGATTATCTTGAACTAAAATTTAATTAACAAGGCCTCATAAACTGCATTGGCCCAAAATATGATCCACAACGCCAGCCAGAACCAACAGCATCTGGAACGCGCCACCAGAAGAGAAACACCACAACCTCAGCTAAAATACCAGCAAATGTAGCATCCATGGTTGCTCAAAGCAAGCTTAAGTGTTCTATAGGGGCTACTGGAGCATAATAGAAACCTTTTAGCGCTCACCTTTCAAATGTAAACCCACGTGAAATAACGCTTATTGCTGATATTAAAAAAATGGGCGTAATCCAGAGCTCAAAAAGCTTTGCCCCACTTGCCCTTAAACCGTGAAATCCGCCTCTACTATGGGAACAACCCAGTAGATCATTATCTTTAGAGGATTATAACTCCAATTTTGTGGTAATATCACTACCTTCTGTTTCATATTTGGCCTACTTCAAACAATCTGATTTTTTTTCTTAGATAAATTGGAGTTTTGAGTGCATGTTGTAAGGAGAAAATAGACCAGATGGTGGCAGTATCTAAGATAGGATTACTTATGAATAACACTTTAAAGCTGTACTCTCCTGTCATTTACTTTTACGATGGCTCACTGCCCTGATCTTCCTTATCCTAAGTGAATTCTCGACTTAATACAAATGGAATGTATAAAAAAGCTTGTATATTAAACTATCAACTTGTTGTTTTAATTAGCTAAAATCAGGTCGAATTTATAGGGGTTTGATGTTAACCACATCTTACTCATAAAGCCTCGCCTCACACTGCCACTTAACCAGTGGATCAGGATGAAGACTTCAGAGGGTCTAAAAACTACGAGACTTTGTGGTATCTCAGCTCGGCATTGTGGTCAGTGTCTTACTGACAATTACTTCAAGACAGCGTTTCATCTGACGCGTCTGAAAATAGCTAAATTGTCGCTCTTCTCAAGCAATGATAGCACATACCAAGGCGATTCATACTACCAATTAGTAATTAGTTTGATAAAAGACTCAATCAACTTTAATACTAATTTTAACATTGACCAACAAAGCTCACAAGCCTGGGTCATTAAATCAACTATTATTAAGTCCAACTTAACAAATAAAGCCCCCAAGCCTGAATCATATAGTCAAATATTATTAAGTGAAACTGCTTGGCCGCGGACCCCAAGCTTCAGATATACTTAGGACATTTTTGATCCTTAATCAATTATATCTTTGAAATAATCTATAATTAAAAAGCATAAGCTATTATTATTTATTCCCTATTGGATTACCCAACAATAAGGTCCAGTCAAATACAAAACATTTTCCCCGCCTTGATTGGATAAAAGTGGAGGTTACCCTTCTTTCTGGTCACAATGTCCAATTTCTAAAGATTTTTGTAATATGAGTGCTACATAATTAGCCTCTTGGCCTCAGATAAATGTGTATTCTTAAAACTCTGCACTTCCTTGTGGCATGCTATGGTTAACTCAGGCGTTTTGCCTTCAATCTCTCAGGCTGGTTCAACCAGCTACACTTCAACAGTTCTCAAAAGTTCACCTTTACAGCCCGCTATGACATCAGCAAACCTTGATGAACCCAAACAGGCCCCTTGGCTTCAAGTTCTGTTCAACAAAAGTCCATATGGGTCGAGCTTGATCCTCCCTCAACTGCCTCATTAACTCTTCTTGCTCCTGAGGACAGCTAACCCAAAAAAATTCTCATTTGTCACCAATTCACTTTATATGGTGATCTCCCTCCTGACTTCCTGTTCTCTCTTTTCTCAAGTCTTCTCTTCTACCAGCGTTATTTTTCCCTTCACGTGGGCAGTGTGGCTTTATCAGTTTTTGAACTTGATTAAATGATGGAACTTGTGAAAGTCTACTTGTCTTACGCGCTTGCCTATGAGTCAGGGTTGCCCCATTTGATATTTTTAGGCTAATCAGGCTAGTCTCTTTGCTAACTCTGTAGCTAGGATTTAATGCGCTCCCACGTCAGCCCATACAGAGATGCAAGACCCATTGGGCCTTAAGCATCGGTTTTAAAAAATTGCCACATCCTTTTTAATCTACTGCATCTTTTGTAAAAGCCTGGCAAAAGGGCTTCCTGAAAAACACATCCCTCAGATGGCTTTACTGGGCACGTGCGTTTGATTTTCTCCTCTAACTCTCTCTACCAATACCATGCCTATAAATGTGCAGGGTTTTAGACAAGGCATGTTCACATATGTTTTTCGTGAAAGTGTTCTTTCCTTGATGTTCCCTTATCTTGGAAGCTTTTCGCCATCTGCTTCTCCTTTTTACAGCTTTTTCCTTGGAGTCTAAACTCTCTCGCCTGTATCAAAGCCCCTTTTAATGGTTGTTTACTTTGGTTCAATGGCCTTTCCTTAGCCTACCAGGCCAGTGCGCCTGGTGCTAAGCCTTTTTGGGCTTGTTGCATCTCCAACAAGGTCTTGACAGTCAAGACTTATATGAGGTTTGCGTTTCCCCTACTTGCTACAGACTTCTCCTGTTTAATGTAATTTACTCCCCCTCCTTAAGAAGGGTCATCCAGCCTCACTGGCAACAAGGCTTCAGAATTCATGAATTTTTTATGTTCTTAATTGTTAAAGGTTTTTTTCTTTTTTGTGTATACAAGGTTTTTCATATATTCTTTTATATAGTTTATCATGGTTTTTCTTTTTTCTTTTAAATACATTTATTAATTTTTTATGATATGGACAAAGTAATTTAGCGTGGACTTGATTCACAACCCAACCGCCTTGATCCTTAACGGTATATAATAATATACCTTTGGACAATTTCTCCAATATAATAAATGGATTTTTTTGGTTTGGCTGGAAACAGGGGGTATGGCAATGAGACAATTGAGAACAATCTACTACAGTGGACGTCCAACCACATCGCCTCCCTTAAAGGAGGATCCCCAGGACTAACAGGGCAAGTAACAGTTGCAAACTCACTCATCCTCCTGATGCTGTGGTTCCCCACACATGCAATCTCCTTCTCATTTTAAAATATGAGATTCCGCACACTTATTCAGAGTTGGTTGTGGCCTGGGACCCAGCCACCTGTACGGATGGAAACACTCTTTGGCTCACGCTCTAGCGGATACATGGGCCTAATAGACTTTGAGGTCCACGCCAACCATATACTGGGCACCTGGATAAAGGAAGTCCTAGCCCAGACCTTCCGCAACAACACTGGTCCAGAGTGGCGAGGGCCAACTTTGCACAGGCGCTCAAACTATCCAACCCACACAACCTGTCTAGACTGCTCACATACCTTGCAAACCGCCCCAATGCAGTAGGCCCTCATGGAGCTCCCCCACACTTCAAAAGCCTCCTCCACACCATTCAGCACATGAGTGGTCTGTCACACTCACAGGCATGAATCAGGGAAGGAGAAGGCCCAGAGCCCACTTTACACTAAAGAATCAAGAGGACCACCCCCAGAGGGACACACACGACGTGACCCCAGTCATTTTAAGAATTGACTACCTGGATGCTTTAGACATCCCATACAATCTCACAACACAAAGGACAATATGGAGGATAACACATCATCTGCTTCTCCAGCTAATGGTAAGAGCTAACACCTGGTGTTGCTTCAGAAGAGCCTACAGGACAGCAGATCGTTCAAACTCTTTTCATTCAGAGTGCGCAGTGTGTAGAAGAGATGGCACCCTGCACCACCGCCTTGAGGCATGCCCCCCATCTAGAGCCATATGGCGGGAAGTTGAGCGTCTGTTAAGAACCTAAAATAACCAGGAGTTGTCAATCTCCAGAAGCATCCTCGCACTCCAACTTGAATCCCTGATACCACCCTCACTCCACTACCTGATATTCACCGTTGCAATGTGGACAATCCATACCATAGCACTGGATGCTTTCAAGGGAACTCTACCCACCATCCGTGGGACAATCAGAAGATTTCACCTATCCCTACTGGAACACTTTCAAGACTGGCTATATGGCATACATGAGGCTGAAGCAACAACAACTTGTTAAATCATGGTTCCCAGTCTGGTTTCTACATATGGACCTTTTCCTTCACACCTGCTCCATAATAGTGGAAATTCCTTCGGAGTAAGGCACTCAACCCCCCTATACCTGGTGGTACCAGCTGGCAACAGGGATAGCTCATTAATCTGGGGTGCCTAATTTTGTTATACTTCACCTCCCCCTATCCCATTATGTTTGTTGGTATTGTCTGTCCCCTGGTTAGCTTACCTTGTTTGAATAAAATAAAATAAATGGACCTTTTCAGAGAAGATTAGTTTAAGCGTGTGGCCTGCGCTACGAGTGTCACAATTTACTACTAAGTCTCCATCCTAAAACTTAGAAATAGTAGCATATTTAACATCATCATAGCTCTTATGACTTGTTTTCTAACTAATAACATTCTTAATTGCTTCAGTTTCAACTTGATTAAGGCCTTCGCCAATTGCTCAACATAGCTCTTTGGCCTAATTGCCATAATCAAATTGAGTATGGAATTTAATATCAGAGGTAGAGCTGGTTGTCTACCATACAGAAGTCAAAATGGAGAGTGGCTCGTGTTGTTGTGATTTCTGATATTGTATGTAAATATCGTAGCACTAATGAAAGTAGCCCATTGTGAAGGCGCCGTGGCTGCGTTTTTGCGCAATATGCCAACTAGAGTGCCATTTACTCGTTTACCATATCATTAGTCTCAGGAGGCTACGGTGTTGACAACACTCCCTTGATGGACATTAACTCATTCAAGCGTTGCACCATCTGGGTAGTAAATTTTGTGACTTTATCCATCAAGATTTTCTGGGGGCATTCGTGCTTATAAATTATACAATCCATAATAAACTTGGCAGTAGTCAAGGCCTTGGCGTCTCAAATTGCTTTCACTTCAACCTATATTCATCAGATGGTCAATAGCAACAATTATGTATCTGTTGCCTAGGATACTCAAGGCAAAGGGCTGATTACATCAATTGACATGGTATACCCAGCCTAGTCAGTTTTGATAAAATTTTTATTTCACATCTTGCTTCATGAGCTTTGTGATTTGGCATGAATGGCATATATTGAGTACGTCTTGGATATCAAATTTCATAGAATCCCAATAATAGATTAAAAATTTCAGCGTTTTGGTCAGTCCCCCATGCTTGACGGCCTTGTGCACTTAAGTACTGATCTCCATTCGTTTGGAATTTTCAGGAGAATCCTTTGCTGCCCCCAGGCTTAAGCTTGTATAAAACTCCACTTCAGTAATAAGTATTGGTCAATGCTTTTTTGATCGCTTTTGTACTTCAGGCATCTTGACCTCATACTTTCAGATAATCATCTTTTCATGGAGCTCATCAGCCAAACTGCTCAAGTTGCCACAATAGGAAGTCATGATAGTCCGTCTGCCATTCGATGGGATGCTCCAGCTCTATGAATAATTTCATAGTTGTTAAATTGTAAATTTCAGAGCCCAGCAAACTAAAAATCCCTCAAGCTCCTTATGATTATGGAGCCAGCATAATGAGCTGTGATCCGTCACATTTTGAAACTTAGTGCCACAAATGTACACCTGAAATTATTTATAAATGTAGATGACATCCAAACACTATTGTTTATTCACAGTATAATTACGCTCATGTTTAACAGCGTCCAGCTGCAATAAGTAATCATATGCTCTCTCCTCATCATCCCCAACCTGAAATAGCACACCCTCAATCATGGTCAACTATATGTCAGTTTGTATGATAGATAGCCTGCTGAAATCTGAATATTATAAGCAGGTGCCGTGCTCATTGTGGTTTCAATTCCTTAAAGGCTTTCTGGCCTTCAGCTGCCCATCAAAAACGAACTCCTCCTTGTAGCAATTGGAATAGGGGCTCATCAATCTTTGCAAACCCTTCTATGAATCTTCAATAGTATCCTGCTATGCCTAAGAACACTTGAATATCCCTCATATTTGTTAAAGCTTAAATGGTGTTTATTACCTCCACTTTTTGAGTTGAGGCCGCAAGCCATTAGGATCAATAGTGAACCTGAGGTATTTCAATTGTTCTTTAAATAATTGACATTTTCTATGCTTTATCTTCATATTAGCTTTTAACAGCCATCCAAACACTTGCCCAAGGTTCTCCAGATGTTCAGAAAACGACCACAAAAAAGCCATTAAAGTCATCTAGGTACACCAGTACACAAGATAATTTAACTTTCCCCAAAATTGTGTTATTGCATGCTGAAAGGTCACTGGCGCATTGCACAGCCCCAAATAGCATGTGCGTCAGTTGAAATAGCCCTTGCGCAGCAATCATCACACACTTCTCCTGCTCATCTTGAGGCAGTTCAAATTTCCTGCATAAAGATAAGGTCTATTGTGGTAAAATACTTTGCCCCCCCAGACAGTTCAGGGCATCATTGATTCTAAGCAATGGTTACAAATCATTTTTTATGGCGTTGAGGTGAAAGTAATAAATTACAACTTGCTTGCTGCCATTTTTTACATTCAGAACTGGGCTGGCCCACGGGCTTTTTGAGGTCACAATCATTCCACTTAGCAAATTTGTCTAAATCTTCTCCAACTACTTCATTGCTAGACTTGGAGTGCTGGATTGGCCTCATCTTATTAGGCGCATGGTCTCCAGTGTCAACGGAATGCTGTACTCCTTTCGCACAGCCTAAATCCTGGTCATCTTTGGCAAAAATTTTCGAGTATTGTTCAAACAACTCCAGAGAATCATCCTTCTCTTGTTCCAAAAATCCTGTAAATGAGTCTCAGGGAATTACAACCTGTGCCTCAAGTTCTCAGTTGGTAATTCAAAATCAGTTAAATCACCAAATTTGACAGCTGATTTTAACTTGTTCCTCATAATAAGATGAACAAATGTGACTGCTTGATATTTCTTGACATTAATAACTTGTCTGGTCAAATTTGCTAATAGGATATCAATTTCCCCATTCCCTGGTATAAGTATATTCAGGCACTACACTAGGTTCCACCAAGGAACGATATGAAGGAGGTATGACCTCCCAAATTATTCCTTCTTAATTTCCAGCGTAGTCCTTGTCCTCATAACCAGTTGATGGCCTGGAGCTATTGTTGCATCCTAATCTACTTGTAAAGGATTTTCTAAATTTTCATTTATGACGGTTGGCATGGGATGACTTCAATTTCCCTTCTGATTGTATCCCACTGGTATTATCCCATTGACCTAAGATATATTAATAAAGTTTTTGCAACGGCTAGTGAGCTTCAAATTGGCATGACAGTAATAAATCAGGAGTGATTGTCCCAATATTGTCAAGGTGTTTTTTTAAAATTGCATAAGATCCCATAAGTCCTTAGAAAACTAGTTCCAATTGATATGTCTTAATTGTCGTTGACAAGCACTATTGCTGGTGCAGCTATTGCCAGAGCTCTAACTTGCAGTGGCAGGGTGCTGTAAGCTCCTTCACTCTTAGTGCTATTGGGGCCCACTGTCCCATTTTCCTGACTATGGTCAAAGTCAGGAGCAATTTTAACTTCTTGACCAGCTATGTGGAGATAATGTTTATGTGTGCTCTGCTATCAACAATAGCTACAACTTTGATTTATTGACCATAAAATCACGTAAGTGCACTCAGAGTAATAAGAATCAATATAGTTATTAAATGAATATGAGAAGACAAAATGTTAAGATGGTGCCCAGAGTATTTCCAATACTAGGACATTCATTGATAAATGTTTCAATTTGCATAGCTGTATTCACCCCCTTCAAGCTTGGGGTATCTGCTGCATTTATTGGCCCTTCATCAGGGATATTCTCAAGTATTTGTTGCGCATACAGTTTAGTGACTACTTCAGAGTCTTCAGGCATAACAACATTACTCTGAGAGCAGGTCACTGCATGTACGTTCATAGAATCTTCAATTAGTACTATAATAGAATTTGTTACATTGGTGTTTAAGGCCCCATGGCCTGCATGCTCTTGTCGTCAGGTGGGACTGGCATTTCTCGCACATAAGAGCATCTTTTTTTAGTACTAGATCACATAAGAGCATCTTTCATTTATTGTGCTTGTTCTTTTACCTCCTTCTGTGCGTTTATCAGAAGGACTACATTGACACTATGCTGATGGCATCTGGAAGCAGAATGATTTTTATAATTAAGCTGTAGTAAGTAATCTCATTCAATGGACTTTGGTCCCTTGTATTTTTGGTTGGCTCAGTTTTAACAGGCAAATCATTGTTGATTTTCTTATTGTATTATAAAAAAGTTTTCCTGAAGGGGAAGCAGGTCCTGATCTGTATACAGTATTAGGAGGTCATAATTTTGTGATCATCTGCACAGATAATCAACAAATTCGGACATCATAAGGTTTTGCACAAAACTAGTAAATAAGGTTTTGACAAATTTTGTTGAGGTTGTACTGTATGTTGTAATGAAATCTTGGCATTAAAATTGACCATAGCCTTTGTGCCTAGGAGAACATGAGCTTCACAATAGAATTAATCAACAAGTTTATCAATTGTTTTGTCTTTTTTAAAACAATCTTCATGAACTTAGATTTTCTAGTCAACATTCATTCTGGACTCCAAATGCATAGTTTATGGCATTTTTAACTTTGGCATAGGTTGGGCTTTCATCCAAGTGAGGCATATTTGGCTCGAAGCTCCACTATTCTAAGCAGCTGATTATAGTGGCCACTTGTTGCAGTCACTGGTCCCAAACATGACCATTTTATAGCTTTTGACAAAAGAGGCTACACATCTATTTTATCAAAAGCAGGCAGTTCTAACAGTTTGTAATTATTGTACCCCGCTCATGCGTATCACATTTACTTCTTTGCTGGCTTGAACCAGGCGTATCAGAGCGCTGAGGCGCTGCGCCACAGTTTGAAGAATTTGGGTTGGCCAAAGCAATTATAGTGCTTGGCATTTGTTGACGTGGCCCAGCTTCAGTTTCAGTAGCTACTTCCAAAGCTTTGTCCTCATAATATCATAAGTATTTCCAGTCAAATTGTTCATGACACACTAGCAACGCCTGTCATCCAATACTTAGATTCAATTGTTGATTTAATTATCCCTAATGATATGGTTTCAATTTTTAACTTTAATTTCGCAAATTCCACCTTCTGGCTAGCATTTAGTAGTTGCAGGGCGAAAACCACTTGGTAATTCTCCTTAATTTAATTCTAGCAATGCTTTAACTCCTTGAAATATCGTTTAACTCATTGATAGAGGTAACATCCTCATTGAGATTATTGATCTGTAATTTTTAGCCAAACAACGGAGTCCTGAATTTTACATTGCTCTGCTCGTTGGCCCTCCAAATTTTGGCACCATTAGTTGATCTTCTCAGTTAATTATCATTTATCTGAGAAACCTGGATACTCAGTTGCATTACTGGTCACAAAATTCACTGTTATGTTATAGTTGCGCCTCTTAGTGTTCGTAGTTGAGCCTCATGAACTCAAAGCATTAATAGAAGTCTGAAGTGACATTGTTAAACCAAAATTTGGTGACTTCTCTTTCCTCCAAGACGTTTCAAAGATGGGATGCAATCTTTCACTTAGCTCTTGCGCTAATTCTGCTACACAATTAGCCCAAGTGGCTAGATTATAATTCGCCTCTGGACTAGAATGGACCTTGGCAAAGGTAGCTTCCAATCGTTCATTCAGGATTTGGCCCTCCTGGTTGGAGTTGTGTGAAAAGTTTACCAACTCAGTGATGGCTGCATGATGGTGGTAAATGGTCATCTGAGAATTTCTGGAGGTAGGGTATACAGATTTAATTAAGTAATGGGCAATGTTCTCTATCCCAATTAAACTGTTTCAGATTCTAGCTGCACTCAATTGGTGATGAGCTAGATATCTCATCCACAACACTTCTTGCTGTTGTTGATGATAAAAAGAATTACTTCTATTGTCCGTGGGTCTTTTTCCCATTTGATACCCTCTTAACACGGATATTCAAGATGTTCCAACTCTTTAAGTAAAATGGGTTTGTTGGGGTAGGTAATGATGGGTACATCATTCTAGTTAATATGGGACACATTCAACTCAGTATTCCCATTAGGCCCGTCAATGGTTCTGAATAATTAGTTGGGGCTGCCATCCTGTTTGGCGTGGTCCCCATCTGCCATCCCAGCCATGAGCTTACTTGTTAAAAGTTCTGGCCTACTTCAAATGGCCTGGTTCTTCTTAGATAAATTGGAGTTTTGAGCGCCTATTGTATGGAGACAATAGACCAGACGGTGATAGTAATTAAGATATAAACTCCATATGGATAACACTCAAAGGCTTTACTCTCTTGCCATTTACTTGTACTATGGCTCACTTCCCTGATCCGCCTGATCCTAGGTGATTTCTTGACTTAATACAACGTAAAAATACTAAAGCAAAAAATCTTGTAAATTAAACTATCAACTTGTTGCTTTAATTAGCTAAAATTAGGTCGAATTTATAGGGGTTTGATGTTAACCACATCTTACTCATAAAGCCTCGCCTCACACTGCCACTTAACCAGTGGATCATGATGAAGACTTCAGAGGGTCTAAAAACTACGAGACTTTGTGGTATCTCAGCTCGGCATTGTGGTCAGTGTCTTACTGACAATTACTTTAAGACAGCGTTTCATCTGACGCGTCTGAAAATAGCTAAATTGTCGCTCTTCTCAAGCAATGATAGCACATACCAAGGCGAGTCATACTACCAATTAGTAATTAGTTTGATAAAAAACTCAATCAACTTTAATACTAATTTTAACACTGACCAACAAAGCTCACAAGCCTAGGTCATTAAATCAACTATTATTAAGTCTAACTTAGCTAACAAAGCCACCAAGCCTGTGTTGTCTAGTCAAATATTATCAAGTAAACCCGCTAGGCCGCGGATCACAAGCTTTGAATATACTTAGGATATCTTTGATCCATAATCCCTTATATCTTTCATATACTCCATAATAAATTAGGCATAATCTAATATCATTATTTCCCTATAAAATTACCCAGCAATCTGGTCCAGTCAGCTACTCAACACCTTCAACCTTGTTAATACCACTACCTACTAATATGTTAATTTCTTATATATAGATGTGAGCTTTGCTAAAGTGGCACTAGCAAATCATGCTGACATCATCCAGGTTTAATCATACATGGAATTATTTGCATATCCTACATAGCTCTTATCTAATTTTTATGGGTAACATTTTTAATTTGCCATGACAATGGATCCTGAATCACCTAAACTAGCGCTCCATCACATTTAATAGAATTTGGATTAGAACTCACTCTGGAATTTTGCGTCTCATTCTAATATACCCCACACATAAGGTGCAAATTGCAATGACATTATCCATCATCTCCTCCTATGTGACCAAAAATATTGATTTCATATCTCACGTGGCAGAAGTTGGAACATGCCCTAAAATCTTCTTTGTTGACCCTAATCAGCACACCCGCTGCTCCTGTTTTAATGCTCTTGTTCACCTTTATAGTGTCTATACAGCTCATAAACAACTATCTTCAGCCATGACACAGGGTCCAAAGCCAGGCCAGAAACGCTCACATGTGGTGGCAGTGGAAATTTTACAACCCATGTGATGGGTTCCTGTTCCTGATCTGTCCCCATAGTCATTACGCCAAGTAACTGAAGCTACTAACTTGTAAGGAGAGTGTTTGTAACGCATCTGTTCCCTGAGAGGTGATTTGAGATGCACCGCCACACCACCAGGAACTAGTCATTAGGATACTGGTAAACAGGGCACCGCAAAAAATTCTAGCGCCAAAGTAATTTAGTGCAAGAGTGTATAACGCTGTGTAGAGTAGTTGGTAACAAGTAAACAGCAACACTTGGGTGGCCTCACAGGGGAGTCTATAACCAAGCAAAGATCTGTGCTGGACGACTTAAGTGCCTCAGTCTAGGGGGACCAAGGGGGCCCAACGATGCACTAGATCTTGTAGATAATTTTTAAAAATAAGATGTCCAATGTTGTTAAAGACCTACTTGAGGAGGCCCACGCATAGGTTTGTCCCAGAAACTATTACAAAAAACGTAAACTAATGGGTAATTATATTAAAGATTTCAACAAACGAGGAAAGCTGGTTATGAGGAAACATAATTAAACAATTGTGGGGAATTGTCAATTGGTGAATTTGATGACCAGCCTAAGTGCACCAATAAATGCACATTTCCATCAGCCTGGGTAATATAGCTCGAGATTGCTTAAACTTGAGTAATTGGTTGTAGGCATAGCTGACCCAATTTCGTAAATTTTAAAAATCAAAAACGTTTCAAAACCCCATTTGCTGAGCAACCAAATCAAACCATCACCAGTTATAATAAAGCTAGTGCGTTTTAACGCCCTTAACATAACACAGGACTGAGCATCACACACATCCCTTTAGGCTGACATGTAATATCTTTCCTGAAACCAGAGCTGGTCTAGGGTATGTTTGAGGTCAGTAAGGCCTACTAAATTCACCTTTTTGGCCTCATGACGACTAGCTATATCTTTGCGGTTGGTACCCTCAATTATGTCATCAGGCCATGACATTACCTTCTCGTTCTTTTGAGGCTCCACCCCTCCAGGGGCTTTTACCAGGGAAAAGTTCTTGTGGGCTGGGGCCAACTTCATAGTGGCGATTTTTGCTGAGACTTGGGTCCTGAAGCCTCAGGGAGCCACTCGTGGAAAACTTGATAAGATCCTGGGCATGGGTGCAGTCGTGCGCTGGACCCAACTGTTTCTGCTGCATCAAATCCCTTCCAGGATACTAGATACTTAACCCTTCTTCTTAATCTATGGGAGGCTACAATCTCCTCCAATTCGCACTCTGCGCCCCATCCACGAGATAGCCTCTGGATTCTCTGGTGGAGGGACCTCAACAATGTTAACTTGCTATAAAGGACTGAAAGATATGGAACGAAGATGGAATATCCAACTGGTATGAGGCGGGCCCATCTTTCTGCCAACGCGGATAAGCCCAATCCTCTTTGGTCCCAGCTTTTTACATGGCTGCTTGATAGGGATATTTTTGAGCATCAAGCATCATGAGATCCCCTTCCTTATACACAGGACCCATCCATCTCTTTCTATTGGCGTTCTCCTTATAAACTTGCATTGCCGCCTCCAAAATGGTGGAAACCCCCTTTTTACTTTCTTGATAGTTTTAGAAAATCCACCACCTCTTCAACCTTAGATCCACAACTGGGATTCATATTGAAGGAGGTATTAAACCCATGGTTAGTGAAAATGGGGAACAACCAATAGACGCATTTTGAGTGTTGTTGTAGCTAAACTAGGCCATGGGAAGGTGAGAACCCCAATATGAATTATCTGCGTCAGTGTAACACCTCAGGAACTGTTCTAAACACTGGTTCAATAGTTTTTTCTTCCCATCTGATTAGATTGATAGGCAGTCAAATGGCAGGGGCGAATCTTAAGAGTCTTACACAACTCTTCCCAGAAGACAGAGGTAAACTGTAGTCAAAGATTGCTAATTATTTCTTGGGGGACCCCTTGATGAGCAAACACATGAGTAACAAAAATCTTAGCCATTTTAGCCGCAGTTACCGTGGTTCTGCAGGTAATAAAGTGGGAGAACTTTGTAAAATGGTTCACCACTACCATGATGGCGTCGTAGCCCTCAGATAAAGGCAATCTCACAATAAAATCCATCAATAAAAAAGTCCAAGGCCCTTCAGTCTTTTTTGAACTGTTACCAACAACCTGCTACTGTCTGGAAACTCAGTTTCATTTAGTTGCAGACCAAGCACTCTTTACAATACCTGGCTACCTGAGCAGCTAATCCCTTTTAATTGTAAGTGTGGCGACTTATCTCCGGTGGTCTTCACCTTCCCAGAAGGGCCAACAGTGATTCCGTCATTTTGGTCCCAGATGATTTCCAGGCGAAGTGTTCCGGTGGGAACCCATAGGCGTTCCTGAAACCACACCATCTCATCCTTCATATGGTAATCCCTGGTAATGTCCTCTTGATTCAAAGCGCTCTTGGCAAGTACCATAGTATATGCAGCTGACAGAGGCTGTTAAAGGACTACCTTTCTGAACATACTATATTCCTCCGCATTTTCTAGAGGAGCAAGCACTGGCCCTTGGGCCAAGGAAGAGGGAAGTTGAGACACAATCTTACCTGGCGGAGTTATCAAATGGGTATTATGCACCTCTACCTCCTTGATATCAGGAGCTAGTTCAGGGTTGCAGCTCAAAGCGTCCGCCAAACCATTCTTTTTGCCCTTAGTAAGCTCATTTGAAATACAAATTGGGCTAGGGTCTCCTGCCAGCGGTGTTTGCTGTGGGGTTGAGACATGAGGTACATGGTAGTACAATAAGGCACAGTGATTTGTATGTACGCAGAATGATTGGTATGAGCCATGCAAGTGATGCCGCCAAAAGGTAAGCGCCTTAACCACTTCCAATAACACTTTGTCATAAACAGCGTAGTTTAACTCTGGTAGAGACTTCTTCTGAGAAAAATATCCCACTGTATGCTCTATTCCATATTCACCTACTCGTAATTAGGCAGCTGTTATGGCGAAGTTGGAAATATCAGTAGCCACAATGAACTCCTTATCTGGATCTACATGGCGAAGGACAGATGTGAACAGCAGGGTGCACTTTACAGAATGGAAGGCATCCTGCAAATTGGGGGGGGCACTGGAGAACTTTAGCTCCACTTGCCTTATACTGGGGCGTTGTCATCTCAGAAAGATTTGGCGTGATTTTCTTAAGGGAACGTACACGTCCCCAAAAACTCCTCAATTATTTTACTGAAGTTGGGGTGGGCCACCTACAAATCGCCTTATCCTTGTCTGGAGTTATCGTATTTCCTTGGTCAAACATGACGTTTCCCATAAAAGTGACCTGGGACCTAAAGAGTTCAAATTTACTGATCTTTAGCATAAGGTCAGGAGCCCTCAAATACTCCACCACCTGCCAAAGGTGTACTTCATGGGACTCATGATCTGGGAAAACACCAGAATATCATCCATATAAGATATCGCACATACCACCAGCAGGTCCCCCAAAGCCGCATTAATACATCCTTGAAAGATAGCAGGGGCGTTTTAAGCCCTAAGGGCATAGCCTGATATTGGAATTTTTTTTGGTACAGAATGTGGTTAGCGACTCCTGGCCCTTCTTAATCTAAATCTCGTTGAACGCGTTAAAAAATCTAGTTTGGAGAAGACTCTCGCCTTCTCCACATAACGCACAATCTGTGAGTCCAGTGGGATGTAATGCAATTATGGTACTGTGACATTGTTGAGATTCCTATAATCTACACATGAGCGTAAAGTACCATCTGCTTTCTTCACAAAGAGAAATGGGGAACATACGGGTGAGGTTTGCTGAAAAATTGTGCCTTTGGCTACCTTCTCCTTAACCCTCACATCTAAGGCCGCTTTCTCCCACACTGTCAATGGATAAATTGGGGAATATATAAGCACCAGATCAACAATGAGCTTGAATTCGCAATCAAACTCAGAATGAGAAGGTAGCGCATTGGCTGAAGCCGCATCAGATAAAGATTTCATCCCCTTTAAACAGGAAGTTATGAGTACCTCCAGAGAGGGCTTCAGCAACGAGAAAGATGGAGAGTGTGGATAATGGGCCAGTGGGTCAGATCGCCCTGAAAGTTCGCTTCAGATAAATGGACAACTAATATATGACCATTATTTAATGTTAAGGACAAAGTACTGTCTTTAAAGTTGGTCCTGACGTCAAACTTTCGCCACCACTCTACTCCAAAAATAATGGGGTACAGAAGCTTTTGATTGCTTGTAAACAGTATGACAATTGATATCTGCCAACTTCATAATCCACTAACCATAAAACCATCAGCATGGGAATACCTTGAGAAGCCCCTCCTCTAACCATACCATCTACCAAGTAACTTAGCTCAAGGTAGTTGGCTAGACCTTGGTCAATAAAATTCTCAGAGGCTCCTGTATCCACTAAAATAGTTCTGTTGAATTTTCCTAAAGGGGATGAAAGTGTAGCAGTCAACAAAAAATATCCATAATGGTCTTTATTCATAGCAGACAACGCAACTCTTCATCATAAAAATCTTCTTCAGGCATAAACATGCCTCCAGGGACGTTTTTGCATAAAAAAATGGAGAGGGATAGTTGGCCACTCTTACTACTGAGGTCACATATCCCACCATATCTTCAGCAGTTGCATAATAACTTTTTATTGTAAAAGTAACTCCTTCTCCACCGCTTGTGTTCTGCAAATCATGGTAGGAGTCAGTGCGGGTTCTCCTGGGTGATCTGGTATACTGAAACTGGTTCCAAACTAGGCCAAATAGATGATACTTAGCTCAGTTTCATATAAGACTTAGAGTTATAAAACGCGTTTTGGAACATGAACGACCCCATACCAATTTTGGCAGCGGGTTGGGCATTTTTGTCTAAGGGCATCACGACCAGGCCCTTTGTCAATGATCTCGCCTACACTGTCCAAATGCAGTTCCAAGAAAAAATCAATTTATTTATATTGGTTTCAATAATTTTTGGGGAAGTTGGGGAATTACAACTTTTAGATATTAAAGCGTCTGAATCCACCAGGTACAGGTAAGAGGGGTGGGTACTTCCCAGTCAGAAGTAGAGAGAATAACGCTAAGGCTCCCCAACCATCAGCCAAATGATATTACGGTGGTGAGCACCATCAAGGCCGTGACAAACATTAGGTGCACTAATTTTCACTAAACAAAATTTCCCACACAGACAATATTTGTGCATGTAAAATAAGGTGGTTGATCAACTAATATAAGGAGAGTATCTGTAACTCTCCCGTTCCCTGAGAGGTGGTGCAAGATGCACCGCCACACTGCTAGGAACTAGGTATTAGGATAATGGTAAACAAGGCACCGCAAAAAATTCTAGCGCCAAAGTAATTTAATGCAAGAGTGTATAAAGCGGTTTAGAGTAGTTGGTAACAAGTAAACAGCAACACTTGGTTGGCCTCACAGGGGAGCCTATATTCAAGCAAAGACCTGTTCTGGACGGCTTGGGTGCCTCAGTCTAGGGGGACCAAGGGGCCCAAAGATGCACTAGATCTTGTAGATAATTTTAAAAATAAGATGTCCATGGTTGTTAAAGACCTACTTGAGGAGGCCCACGCGTAGGTTTGTCCCAGAAACTGTTACAAAAAAACGTAAACTAATGGGTAATTATATTAAAGATTTCAACAAACGAGGAAGGCTGGTTATGAGGAAACATAATTAAATAATTGTGGGGAATTGTCAATTGGTGAAAGTGATGACCAGCCTAAGTGCACCAATAAATGCACATTTCCATCAGCCTGGGTAATATAGCTCGAGATTGCTTAAACTTGAGTAATTGGTTGTAGGCATAGCTGACCCAATTTTAAAGATTTTTAAAAAATTGAATGGTCTTGATCCCTGTTTGCTGAGCTACTGAATCAAACTGTCGCCGTTTATAATATAGCTAATGCGTTTTAATACCCTTGCCATAACACAGGGCTGAATGTCACGCACATCTCCTAGGCGACCTGGGCATATCAGGCCTGAACCCAGCGCTGGTCTAAGGTATGTTTGAGGTCAGGAAGGCCTACTAACTTCACCTTTTTGGCCTCCTGACGATAGGCTATATCTTTGCAGTTGGTACCCTCAATTATGTCATCAGATCATGCTATCACTTCATTGTTAACATGGGTTTCCTCTGTACTCAAGCCACCCTTACAGTTGGAACATCCTCCATACTTCTATAGTTAACACCCTCACCTGCAAAGCATATTGTTTCCTTCACAAGTGGGAAATTGTCATCCACCCCCACTCAGTAATCTAACTCATCCCCACCAGTCTCAACTAATGCTCTACTGCACCAGACAGAGCTCCTAAAGTATTTTGGCTCCCAGTAGTGAATGGTAATATACAACCCAGAGTAGACGCAACAGCTCAAAGAGTCCTACTCCCCTAGACTCCACATCTTGAAAAGCTCCTTTGAAATATATTTGGGATGAGATGAAGTCAGACTTTTCAAATTGGGATACCGCGGAGGTCACCATGGAGCAACCTCAGGAGTTTCCCCTGTAACATAGCAGGGCAGCACCCTAGACAAGTTCTCAAAATCCTCTGCCCACTTCCTCAACCACCTCAAACCCCCAGGTGCTCCGCTCAGCTTGCTGAAAAGTTAATTTTCTTAAACTCAAACTAACCACCTTCCAGCTGCAGATCTAAGCGCTGTAACCCCACCCTCATGATGTGAGGAAAATGCTATGAGTTCCAGCAGAAGCACCTTGACCCTGCAAACTATTAACTCAAATGTTTTTCAGGATTTTACGAATAGAGATCTCATCCACAAATTCAGGTAAGCACGGATTGACATTTCTGCTATCCAGGAACCCATTCTTACCATAATGAACACAACGCATGCATTAATCAATTCAGAGCAGCTCATTCTGGACAGAACATGCTGCCCTTAGCTTCTGAATCTACAGTAAAACCCACACCTTCTTGCAACACTTAGGCTGCTGGAGTATACTGGCTAAGCTTACCACTCCTGACTTCTCCTTCTTTGTCTACAGTATATACCTGCTTCAAGAAGAGGCTGACCAGAACTGGCTTATAAAGGAGCTAATCCACCTGAATACAACGCGGAATACAATTCTATAGGGAGTTTTTAATCCTCCATAAGCCGAGTTTGAGACCTTACCCCCTATCAACAGATAGCGCCCTGAATCCAGTAGATTCCAAGACATCTTACGCACTTGTTGCTTCTGGAATTTACTAATACCCTCCACGTCTGGTCTTTGTTGTATGACCTAGATCCAGTATAGCGGAGAGAAATTCTAGTCAGTGTTTTTCGTTGACTTGGCACTAATAGTCCCCCTTCTGGTTGTGTCTCATCTCCAAAAAATCGTATGACAAACATATAAGTGATCATAGTTCACTCACGTCTTCCTCTCCACCACGCTCAGACCATCTTGAAGGTTTTGTTTGAGATTACCCCCAGCTCTTCTAAAACCCTCTTTGTTAAGGAAAAGTTGCTTACAATCATCCAAGACAACCTTTCCTCCTCTCCACCACAAACTCAACAACCTCAGCGCGAGTTGGACTGTGACCAAGGCGTTAAAAGTCCATATTGATTAAGTCTGCGCCAAAGCACAGATGACTGCAAGCCACTACCAGAGTCAAAAATGCTGAAGCTAAAGTTGGTCAACCTGAACAAACTGCATATTTTTTTATCCTTCCAGTTGGCTGGATGACTGGGAAGCCTCTCAAAAAGCCCGCCGTTCAGGATTGCTACTGCAGACAGAGACGTCAGCCAAATCCAAGCTTTACTAATTTTTTACCAGTGGGAATGTCCAACCAGCTTTTTTATTAGAGGCAAAAAGCTGAGCCTACGATATAGGAATTTATGACACTGAAGATTGGCATCACCTTTACATCTGAACAAGAGTCTATCATACATGAACTGCACTACTTCTACTTCAACCTATTCTGTGCTGACCAGGTGGGCCTTTTGTATATACAAGGCTTCTTTTGGCATACTCCAGAGCCCCCCACTGAACCACGAGCAGACAAAGATCTTCTGTCCCTATCACCTTTATGGAGGTTATAGGAATTCTTTATAAGTACGCACTGCTTAAAGCCCCTGGTCCTGACGTCATACCTTTCAAGGTATACTATCTGAACCTGTGGTGATAGCCTAATTCTACTGTGACCTTTTTCACCTCACTTTTGGCTCTAGGCGAGGTCCTCACCAACTGCAGAGATTAATTACAACTCTCCAAAAAGTCAGACTATGTAAACCTGGCAAACTGGTGCCCTATGAAGTAAATTTACATAAACCACATGTTGTTCACAAAGCATCTTACCAATTGCATAACAACACGGGTGTCACCCGCCTGCACCCTTCCTGGCTGGTTTTTTTCTGGGAGTTCATTTTGTGATAACCATAATAACCTCCACACAACCTTGACAACTAACTCATGCATGGAAAATGACTTTGTGGCTCTTCTTGATATAGCGAAGACATACAAATGGGTTGTTTGGAAGTACATATATGCTTCCCAATTTCGCTCTCACCTTCCTATTCAGAAAGACGCTGGATATCTGCGCTTCATGGTCAACAACATACCATAGTCCTTGCACCAACGAGCTTTACAGCACCAGGTCTATATTGACAGGCTCTAGAAATCGGATCCTCTGATCCCCAACCTTTTCAGTGTTACTCTAAATATCTTATTAGCCTCCTTACAGGAGAAGCTAATCAGGATCATGGTACCAGGTAAGGCCCCACCTCTACTATGACATTTGCGGATGAAACTTCCATCACGTTTGGATGCCCTAAGGATGTCACCCTTGCTGCTGTGACCCTTGACAGTACTTAAAGGCGCCAAAAGCCAAAGTTAATATCAACGAAAAAATGGTAGTAAAGGATGGCTCGCCCATATTTACCCACCAATTGTCTGAATCCTATGCGTGGCAGCTTCCAACATTTGGGTTTTAACCAACTTACAAGGATTCACGCGCACTGATAAAGAGTAATTGATCCTGGAGCGGTGAACTCCAGGATTACCGGATGGAAAAGGCGGAAAATAACACCCTAGGGTTAGCCCTAGTGGTCAACGTGTTTCTCCTATCTAAAGTTTGATTTTTCACACATGTTTGTCCATGCTCTAACACATTCTATACGCGGCTCAACATTCTCCTTCTTTGTTGGATCTGGGGCTCCAATCCCTTACCTACTGCATTGTCAACAATTGCTCAAATTCACAATGAAGTGGGTCTAAGGCTTCTGGACATATTTCCTGTGCCACCTACAACTATCTGAAGCTCATTTGACCAGTTATTTACTAAGGTGTGCCCCACATGCCCCAGTGGGCGCCCGCCCTCTGCCAAGCTGTGTCAGCATCTCTGGGTCTTTCTAAAACATTTTGGACATCTTTAGTGAGTGTATTACTACCCACCAAGTGTCATGGTTTTCCTCCATGAAGTGCAAATCAATACTGCTGGGGAGGCACGCCCACACGCATGACCAAGTAACAGTAGAACCAATTGATTTTGGTTTAACTGCACATAATTCCCTTGGTAGTAGAAGATGTTGCTAGCTAGGGACAGACCCACATAGAACAGAAGGAATAACAGCTTCCAGGGCTCAAGATTTAAAGAAGATTCAGCGACCAGGGAGGCTGCTCCATTGGGGTTAATAAAAAAATAAAAGTCCAAAAACACTTTAGAATTAAAGCAAACAATTTTAAGGAGCTTTAAAAAAAAGAAACTGAAGAATAAAAGGGAGGTTGTAAAGATTTACTCTTGGTTGATTATTGGCCATCAACCTAGTAACCTTTTTACAGCACAGGTTTAGTTTCCTCATGCACTTTGTTGCATTATATAGAATGTACTAATTAATAATATGGAGACTATTATCCGTAGTTGGGATTGAACTATTATTAGGCCCAATGATTCATCCAGTACTTCAATTAAATACTCTGTAAGTTGTACTTGTAAGGATTTGTTCCCTATATTCTTGTCCACCCAATCTTTGTTAATATACCCCCGGTGACAGTCTTTCTCAGCCTAACACACAGTTGGCAGCTATCCCTGATTGTGGTTCCTTCATCTCTAGATCCCTGCTTGGATCTTTACTCTTCTATCTGAGAGTCTTCCAATTATTGCCTTCTGCAATAATATCCTTGAGATGGAATAACACAATAGAAGCCGATAGTCTAACTATAGACCAAATATAATATAACTGTAGCTAATAATGCTTTTGTAGATAATAATTGTCAGTAACAATAATTGTGGCTTTAATAATTGTTTTTATTATAGTAAATCTTAAGGAATTATATAGTAGGGGATTCGGCTGTCTAACCTTTGGTTGACACCTATTTGATGAAATGGCAACTGTTGCTGTTGAATCACCCTTCCACATCTCAGCAGCGATGGTCTTCCCTATCCTGGATAGGACTTCATCATTGGACATCCTCGAGACATAAAACATAAAGAGTCAGAAAACGTGTTCCTAAAGTTTTCCTCTTGATCCAAGCAAACCAACTATAATTGGCTAGCGACCTGCTTAGGTAATGAAACTTATTACCCATTATGGTGAGTCACTTCACCAACCAATTGACTTGCTAGTTGCAGGCGGCATCACTCACCTCGCAACTCACTATTCATTCCCAATCAGTTGGTAATGAAACCCAACTGATCCCAATCAGTACACCTGATAGTTGATCACTATCAGATGCCCCTATTTTGTCAGCCACTCCGCCCAATGAGATCTTAGGTATTCATCTGGATCAATCCCTGATGGATATGACCAGGTAAATATCCCAAAATCCCCAAACGTAGTTCCTCCTAAACTCAGGCCAACTGATTTATGATTCACTTCGCCTTAGGGAATTTTCCCCTAGCGACACCAGGTAATCTAGAAGGCTGGGAATATGGGCAAAAATCCCAACACATTACC